>JAARMF010001775.1:18738-34142 GCA_022844705.1 Toxascaris leonina
CCCCCCCCCCCCGCCTCCCCCCAATGCTTTCTTTTGAATTCCGTTTTTTTTTCGCAGACGTTAGTTCGTGCTCATATATGTGGTTCGCTTTCTGAAGCACAAAACAATTTGGTGTCCGAAAAAATTCGACTGTCTTCAGACATCAGTCAACTTCAAGTATCTCTCCACTCCTAACCCCCTCTGTTCACTCCACCCAGTGGCCTCAGAGACCTTCACTATGTGTGTACAATGAATGAACACTCCATCCACCCAAGTAACTTCTTGGCCAACCACAGCGATAAGTGAATATTAACCTCTTTGGCAGCTTCTTCATTAAGTGCACCAACGTGCCCACAACGATCGTCGAATTTATGGCCGAAACCAAGCCAATCCTTTTCGATAAGAATCTATAAATCAATGCAATATCATCCATATTTAAAATCATGATCGATCACTGATCTCTAATGTTAGAATTATTCATTCATAAAGCTCAGATTCGGTGTCACGCTTCAAAGAACCTTTTTTAAAGATTCGTGAATAAATTAAGGAAATAAAACATCCTAAAAAGATAATCACATAGGTGTCATACTCGTATTTCCGACCGATGTACCACGTTCCAAGTTGCCAATTCTATTTTAGAATTTATAACATCGAAAAGTGACTGCGAGCCTTCGTTCCCTTAAACCTCTCCTCTTTCGTACCCCACAAGAGGAACAACATTTCCGGTTAGCTTATCAGAACAAATGCAATCAGCTAATGAATAATTTCTAGCTCAATTACGCTGGACTGTTAATGCACCGTCTCACATACGACATCTTAGTGTCGAATTATACTCCTCGAAAAGCATATAACAGTGATCAATATTTGTGAATCAATACTGATCAACTACAAAAAAGTATGACCTCAACGCTGAAGATTGCATTTGAAATTGCTTGGTATATGAGATGCCAATGCACCGCCACAGAGGCCGATAAAACAACATACCTGAAATCCTCTAATTGTTCTATAGAAGGGATCGAGAAGAAGCTGCGCAATGCTGACTGTTTGTGAGGTTCGATCCCAACCATCAGAGCAATGCACAACACATGAAATACCTTTGGCCACTGAATCGGCCAAAAATGTGCCACATTCGAGGAGTGCACGTGTATGCCGCAACCAGCCACTTGCTTCCAATTGCTTCATATATTCACTCATCGTTCGTGCACGTTGACATGCTAAATAATGACCAATAACGTAACAAAAGAAACACTAGCGCGTAGTATAATCGAATGGCTGACGACGATACAACTAAAAGCTACTGAATGAAGCCCAGCGGAAGTATTATTTGAAAGCAATGGAGTGACCGATGGAAATGACCAAAAGGATGAAAGTGGACGATTAGATGACCATTTCGATGACGGTAACAATTGCGAAGTATCAAACTATTCTCAACTGCAACTCATAAATAACTAGAAATGCATCAATATTGACGATTGAAGAGGAAGAAAACAAAGAATTCGTTTACCTCTGAATTCTATAGAAATCATTTCTCGTCAGTGATGACAGTCAAACAATCTCCTTATTACTAAAATTTGATGAATTGAAAAGTTTTTTCAATGGAATCTTTGTTCGAAGGAATTTATTTCATTGGATAACGAGGTGGAAACCGATGAATTTTCATTCACTGATGAGAAGTCATTCTTTAGAGTTTTGTTTAATTAATTGGAGGAAGTAAGCAATTTATGATCCTCAGAAAATATTTTCTTATAAAACTAATGAAAGCAATTTGAATGATTGCGTGGAAACATGAAATTTCTAAATTCTGAAGACTGAAAAGTCGGCCGATTCTTTCGAATTTCGAGGCTCAACGAATGTTTTCTACAATCGAAGGCAACGTTAAAGAGGTTCGATAACAGAATATATTCCCTCACTGCCCCTCTCCCCTCAATAAAACATCAATCTTTAAAAGTGATAAAACCACCATCATTCATTCCCTCATTTTACTGTCTCACGAACGCCATAAACTCTCTTCTGAGATGGTATTCTCTCAAAAATCGGCAGAAATAAGTCAAATTAAATAAAAGAAAATGCGTCACCATCAAGAAGTTTCTGCAAGCTCGTCCTCATAACGTGAATATTTTCAATATCGAAGAAATGAAATCGCATATTTGCATAATTCCGCACATCTTCGAATCCTTTGCCTTGCATTTTATTCACCATTGCATTAACCTGCAACCAAGCAAAGAAAACATTTTCTGTGGACCACTCAATCCTCTTCTCCCTCCCTCCTACCCTACCCCCTCCCCCCCCCCGTCAATTAGTATTAGCTGACACGTCAAATATTTTCCAGAATTCTACAGAGCTTTAAAAATACTTTAAATCGTGAAGGAAACGTTGGCTTCCAACGCAGTGAAAATGGCAGAATTAAGCGAAGTGAGGCATCGAAGATTTGTTTCTCTTTCTAGTGTAACCCTCTCCCCCCGTTAAAAAACCTTCCGAATAACTTTTTGCTCAGTTATTTGGGGAGCAACGATTCTTTGACTGGTCTCTGATGGCCCTATGCCACATTTAACTGAACTGCAGAAAAATTCACCATGGTAAGAAAATGAGGCAAGAATTTCACTTCTTCGAGTCAAACATAAGCCCTCAGAAAAGGCTGTCCATTTTAGTCGGGATAAGAATATACCAATGCCAAACAAATTCTTTTCGAGAAAGGGCAAAAAGGGCAAACAGCTGCGCCCCAACATCGATTTGGTGAGCCCACTTATTAATATCACATAAATCATCTAAGAAGCGTCCATATGAAGCGAAAACGACTCATCAATTTTGTTGACATAAGATTCAATTTCAGAAGGACAACAACACAAATGATTCGCAATTGACTTTTTCTAACAGATTTGATTTCGTTTCGAATTTCTATATTATTATTATTTAAGTGAATGCAAACCCTTGGCCTAGTATCGACCAAGAACACCGTCGAACAAGATGGATTCGTTTTAGCAATCAAATCCATTAGTTGCTCATCTTCAACGCAACGTGCACTGAAACCCGTCAGAGGTTGCGCACATCTGAAATTACTTTCCTTTCAACGGGATTTTCTTGAACGAACACCGAAGAATTGTCCTCCTCAGTTCCATTTCAAATAGCTTCGGATAGAGATGATCAAAGATCCACCAAAGTGGACATGACGGACTTGAGCCTAAGCCTTCACGCGCCACCTCTCAGGATGATGACGTTAGGATGGACGACGTGTGTACCACAGATGCCTGGAAAACATCCGTGGCCTTGAGGGCAACTGCTGGATGAGTCGGAAAGAAAAGTGCAGCACTGAATTTGAGGTGGAGCAGTGGGATATCTCCGATAAAACGCATGGCAATCCAGCATTCGCGCTGAACTTTAAATGACATTTGATTTCGGCGCACCATCAACTTACACACTCTGCACCATCCAAACATATGGTTATTCTTTGCGTGCCCTTTGTTGAACCATCCGATCCGTTCGAGTGATTTCTCACCGGTAGAAAATGTCAGAAAAATGACGACCCCTCTTTCCGTTCGCAAATAACGAGATGGGATGAGGGCAGTACAGCAGACAGGAGGGCTGAGGACATTGGGTAGACCTTGTTTAGCTTTACCTATTTTCTCTCTCTCATGCGTAGGATATAATTCTGTGAATGCTTGAGAATAACAGCGAGTTTTAAAATAATCAAGTGTTTGGTGGTATTGCATAATCTGAGGCAATAATTTTACAACGCACCTTGCAATACAGGCCGCATTGGCACGATGCCAATAGGTCAATGCGGGCAATCGTGCACGACTTCGGAATTTGCATGAGCCAATAAGTATTTGCTTAGTTGCCGCTGTTGGTACACAGATCCATTCGGGATAAGTATCACAAAACTGCAATCATCTTAACGCTCATTTCAATCCCAAAAATCTCAAGCTTCTTTGCAACAGGATATCGTAATACATCAATAGAACCCCAAGTGTTATGAACGCTCGAAAAATCCGGAAAAGAAAGAAATTTCAAGAATTTGGCCTGGTGAAAGGTGGGGTTTATTTGAAATTGTGCAGCATATAGCTGAGTCCTAAGGATAATTAAATGAGATCTCGTAATGCACAATTATGTGGTAGTTGAATGCATCGCTGAGAAGCCTCCCCAACTTGAATCAAATCATTCGCTCAATTTGAAGCACGAACGCCAACACCAGTTTGTTCGATTTCTACACGATGTTGACTGCAGTAGCACCATATATTCCTTACTTCTTTCATCCAGAAATCCAATAATGAACGAAAAAAAAAATTAATTTCCATATGACGCTAAGCGATGCTAAACAAGCAACGAAACCTGATATTTGACATTGAAGTCGGTCACTCTCCACATCTGTTTGTCAGCAGTCCCGATGCCTTGACGAGCGAATTCGACATCCCAATCGAACCGATCCCAACCTCTTCTCACCTCTCCCACTCGATGTTCGACCCGTCGCTCGCGATTCTCGAATGCGAACACCTCCGAAATGTTCACTACAACATGCTTCTTTACCGAAGATTATCCTGCAGTACCCAATAACCTCTCCGATCCCCTCGAGGGACCTACAACTCATGAACATCACATCATAATTTGATGTGACAGACTAGCACAGCTAATTCCTGCGTCCCTGTAATAGCAAAAAAAAGTCTGAATTAGTGGCGACAAAAAATCTCGAAGCGACTAATCTCTTTTCAGAACAGCACTTTAAAGGATTGGAAACGACAATGGATCGATATTATACTCTCATTTTTCAATCGAGGGGCAACATGAATGAGAATTTCTGATGTTCCATTCGAGCAAATAAAACGAACAGATAGCACGTTATTGCATAGTTCTCATGCGAACTTTTCAATATTCGCACTGCAATTTGCAACTTTTGATTGAATTAGATCAGCAGGGAAAATTGAAAATTTCAAAAGCTCAGTAGTACGATTTCAGCAGAATTGAAGGTTTCAATAAGCAACTTTTCCTCACTAACAAACGTACCAGGTCTCGCACATCGAGTAAGCGTCTCAAATAGATCCTGGCAATCCTTATCTTTCGATATCAAGAACGTCAGCGTCAGGAAGTGCTTACACCGTACCGTTAGTGGACTACCCAACGCCGAGAGCGCACCTCTTTCAACCACACCAATTAATCCATTCGGAATCTGCAATGGACATCAATACATCCACCAGGTACATTTAACTACCTACCCAGAGTTACGGGCATATGATCAGCTGCAAGGGAAATCATACCAGCAATAGCCACCGGTCGCTCGCAGAGATCACAAGAATTTCCGCCGATAGCATTCGAGCGAAAGGAGACAGCCATCTTGACAAGAAGATATTTGAATGTATACCACAACTGACCTCTGTTGGGTTTCTAAACTATGGAATAATAACGAACCTTTTCATTTTATTTCTTCGGAAAAACATGCGAGCTGAACCGAGGTTCTGTCTGCAGTTGCGGTAGCGGGCGAATGCCATTTTATGGTTATGATACATCTCGAAGACTGCCTCGCTATCTTTCCATCTAACCCTTCCCCATTAGCATGTACATTGAACCATTCACAACAATCGTATTACTTCACGACACGCAGTATTCCTGATGCAATGCAGTCCAGTGACAAAGCATTCGCCCGCCCAGCGAGAGGTCGCGAGTTCATATCCACTTGTGATGAATGTTTTCAATTATCTTTTTGAAAAGAAGACTGAGTGATGTGTCTCCATGGACTGATATGGATCTACAGTCATTTTCGGATGGATTACAAAAAGTGGGCAAATTCTGGGATAAACTTCCAAGGATTGGACTTTCATCACTTAATTATGAAGTTATCGGCTCATCTCGTTTAATAAAATCAATGGCTTTTAGAAAGAGGACACAACTGAAGATACTACAAAAGTAGGTCCAACTGACCCAGATCTCTTTGGCTGTCTCATCCGCTTTAAATATCACGTGTGATGTTGTCACATGGATAGTCCCAACAATATTCGGCTCTGATCCGAGTCGATCGACCAGTTGCACTTTACTAACCTGAAATAAGAAGTGAGCATTATTCAAGTCTCTTCTTCTATTCCCCTAAGGACTTCTCTTGATATGCAGATAATCCTGAAGCTAAATCAACTCTGCAACTTCAGCTTATCAACTCCACCCTGCCACCCAATCTCGCTCCCTTCCGGTTCATAATAAGATCGAGATTTTCGGCAACATAAAATCCTTCTTGTGTCACAGCAAAAGACCAAAAGATGGGTGGTTGAACCTAAAAGCTTGCATTCCCTCACTGTGATGCGCCACCTTTACCCGTACAGTAGAACTCTATGATCCGCAAATACAGTAATGCCCAGGTATAAGAACCACCCACGAAATCACATAGCTCGGATATTGCTATAGCAAATCAGCCGTCATACAATCAGCCACCCAATTACTTTGCAGCACTCAATTTCTAGAATAATAAATACAATAAATATGCACCATCCATCTCTCAGAAATCGAAGGGAGTCCCAAATTTGATGAGAGCGGAAAACTTTTCGAATTCTCAACTAACCTTTCAAATAAATCGGCGACTAGAAAAAAAGAAGTGACAGCAATGAAATATAGCAAATAAGAGTCCAAATTTGATAACAAAGCACCACATCGGGCGGAAATAGCAAAACGCTTTGATCTGATGACCTTTAGTAAAACTCATTGCACATCTTCCTCCTTTGAGATGCCCCTTTTGTAACAATACTGCCCCCCCCCCCCCCCACTTCGCCTTCTGGTAACCCAAAGGCCAGGAATCCAATCACAAGATCTATTTGAGCAAATCAGTTAAACGTTAAGATTCTTGGGAAAATCTCCAGTCCTGTTAAATGCTAGGATTGTTGACTCTCTCAACGAACTGTGCTTGCGATCTGGCACTCGATCCAAAACTGATCAAATCCGAATTCGCTCATTCAAGCGCGCAATGTAAAAAGCCGATAACATAATTATTCATGCACCAGAGATAGGACGTTCGAGTTGAAGCATAGCGTGGTGATGTCTTTCATTTCGGTTTATAACGAAAAGTGTACTTGCAGACGCCACAAAAGAGCTACCTCTCGTTTGGCGGACGAGTGCACAATTTGCCTCAGGGAGTTTGCCTCATTTCATCTCGTAAGCCAACTTCATCAAAGAATCGCCGAATTAAATCATTTAATGTTTACTACGTTGCACGACTGTTTAACGTCATCGACTAATGCTTCATTCCTTTCTCATGATTTCCTCCCAACCTCTCCCTCACTAAACAACAGCACTTCAAGCGGGTACCCTTTATGACGTCACCTTTTCCACACCACACCTTAGAAATGAGTCCAGGAAAGCGTCGAAGGTCATCCTCAGCAAAAGGCTCCCGTCCAAGCATCGATTCATAGATGCGTGAGAAACGATCGACAAGCAATGAGCCAGCCACCGTTATGTCCTCCGTATAAGCGGGAAAATTCAGATAGGTCATTAGATGGAAATAATAGCAACAGTAGACGTAGAGTGCATCAGATATGACACGACACGACACCACCAACAGCAATGAGATGGATCGAAGACAATTTACAAAGCTTCGTCAATCGCCAATAGCGAATGCCCCCGAGTGCTGCAATAAACGCGAAAACTGTAAAGCTGGTAGTTTCTATTTAAAGAGTAACTCATTCGAAAGGCAAAACATCCTACAACAACTCTCCTTACGCTTGCCTTCAACGATTCCAGCAATTGAGTGCTAAGACGTCATTAAGTACTAAGATCTGATTACAGCAATCCAACCTCTTGAAGTAACATATGAAAGAATGCCTGAGAAAGTTGCTATACATTCCGTCCAGCGCCGCTTTAAATGAGCCAGCATACGGTAATAGAGGAAGATGCATATATAAGATGACGTCATTGTTGTCGGAAAGAGAACGGTGCGATGGATAAATTTTGCACATGCAAAGCAGCAAAAAATCTCACAATCAGTGGCATAGCACTCTCTCATCGTTTAGAGAAACTCTTAGGCAGTAGATCAGCACCGTCTCATCGAGATTTACCTCCCCCCCCCCCCCCACCCCCTCCAGGTACACTACCTGATCCTTGTACACCAAACAAGACTATGGTAATGTGCATCCCAAAGCAAACTCGACAACCACCGTGGATGAGGGGGAGGGGGAAGGAGGAATGCGCTATGGTGAAAGGTCTTTAATATGGTTTCTTGCATGAGTAACGATCTAGAAAACGGCTCCATCGAATCAATCCCGCCAGATCATCAAAGACCATTTAAGCTTCATCTTAACCTCATGCCAATTCCTCATAAAATTATTCGTCTATCTATTCACCATCAATCGCTTGATCAATNNNATCAATCAGCACATAAAAATGAAACCGCCAATCTGAGTAGTGAAACAGTTGGATAAGTAAAGAGATATATTTCCAATTGAAATGGAATGATTTCTTCGTACCTTCGTGACTCTATGCATATATCTGCGATAGAGAGTGGACGTGCATGTCATTTCTCTCTTTCTCAGTTTTATAAATGGCATTCACTCGAAAATTCAAATCTTCACTTCGCACGCTTTCTCTCTTGGAAAACTTTTTTATTCATTGCATTCTCAGCAGAAGTAACACTCAACTGCTTCACTTTCGAAGCCTATCGGATTCTAAAACACTATGTATCATCTCGAAGAGAAGACGATATTCTCTATCCTTCCCCACTTTCGAAGCATATATTTATTCAAGATATCCTACTTCAATTGATATGAGAGAACCAAAATTGCTTTCTCATGTTCCCCAGGTCTCGAAGAAAAGTATCCTGGAGGAGATATATCCTACTTGCCAACTGTTCGCCCAGTGGCTAGTAGTACTTAACAAGAGTTCACTCAACAAGCAACATTGATGTCTTCAACTAATTACTAGTTGCTTTTTATTTCAAAAAGCTGGATAATTATGCAGCCCAAAATTATCTATCAAACGATATCACTTTCGAATCAACAATAACTGCATTGATGCAACAGTACACTGCTAAATAGAACCCCAACAAAACAACTAATAAGCCATCTTCAAATCCACTCGAAATCGTGTCAGCTCTTTTTCGCTGCCATCAGCGCAAATGTTTGCGGCACTCGTTTCCATCTACGCATAATTAGGGGAATCTCATCGATGAGATTACCTCAGAATTCAATAGCACAACACACATTTCACGAGAACTTGGTTAATGTGAATTATCTAAACAACATCACAAAGTGCAAAATGATGTGTCTAATGAAAGCACACAAGCTTGAATGCATTGATTAATCATTAATCATTCGGTTTCCGCATAATTATCGAAGAGGCCTGATATTCTTTTGTGAGATATCCAGGAATTAAACGACTCACCAACTGAATTCAGAATCCGATCAAGTCGAAGAACTGTAGTTTCAAAAGAGGGTACCGCAGTTCTGGCACTACAGATTCGAGAGCCCAATATAGCCTTTACTTATAAGCCTATCCCAATAAGATCGTTCTTAAGGTAAGTCATGGTGCATGCTCTCCCATCAGCACCTCTCTATCTCCTCCTTTTTGCAAGTATCGGAGAGGAACTCACAAATATTAAAGCGAGTAGCGGAAAACTTCTAAGTGCAACGACGAAAGCGTTGAATAAAAAGAAATACGTTTACGTCCTCACACATGAGAACTTCTCAACGATGCATCTATTATTTATTTATGGGATCACTAAGTAGCTGAGAGGACAGGCGTCGATTTAGACACACAGTGTGCATTGATTATTTATGAGAATCTACAATTTCTGAGGGCAATGGAAATGAAATCTGCAGTATTCCACGACCACACCGTATATCACCCACACATTTACAATGGAATATGAAGCACTTTACGACTACTATTGACGCAATTTAATGTATCGCCGCTTAATTCAATCGTTTTCTTCCTTATCTAGTAAACCTGTATCGACTGCATTGCGTCTTTTGATAATGGTTATATGCAGTGAGAAAGAACGATACTCAAAAAGTGAATGCATTGCCAATGAATTAAATTACGTATATTTCAAAGATGATCAAATTTAGAGTAATTTTCGAGGAATTATTGGAAGAAAAAACGCAACGGTATGAAGCAGTTCTCCAGAAACGATTTCATGCGAACGCATAAAGCTCGTAATGAGTGCGACGGAAACGATATCGACGGAACTCAACAATATAACCATAATAGCGCTAATTTTTCACAAAAATACCCCATAAAAAGCAGATCGCATATACTTTCCAACGCATACATTCGCATATACTGATCAGATTTAGGGAGTGCCCAAAGACAGCGGGCAATGGGAGAATTAATATCGTCTCTAAGAGGTATTTCCGGTTCTCGAAAAGTCAACTAATAGACGCTGCAGCATTGGTGGCATAGTTGAAAGTTATAAATTGCTATGTGACTTGCATGTGCAGAAATTCCGTTTCTCTCATGTAGCATTTTAAAAATATTGCGTTATTAACTTACGAGTTGGAATGTTGCGCAACAGGATATATATCGGCAACTCCCCTTTTAATCTCAAATTGTCACCTCGACGATGCAAACAACTGAGGAGAGCGGATAATAGACATTTAATCAAGAAAACGAAGATAAGGGAGGGAATCGGGAATATAACAAACAGGAAATCCTGCTCGCATGAGGCAATCTCAAAGAAATTTTGGATAATATACCGTGTATATGCNAAAGATAAGGGAGGGAATCGCGAATATAACAAACTGGAAATACTGCTCATATGAGGCAATCTCAAAGAAATTTTGGATAATATACCGTGTATATGCATGCCGTGCAATGCGCTTTTCATTTTACCAATAAGAGGAAGTCAATTTTCAACGCGAAATCGAAAGCGCAAATAATCCTCGGTGCTATCTCATCATAGCACAATACGAGGCTATCGATTTCTTTCAGAAGCAAGCCAAGCGATAGCATGACACTTTCTGCTTCAATTGCTCAGCTTGAGGGCAAATCGACGGAAACAAAGAAGCTGAGGTGTCCTTTCGAAGCAAAAAAACCTCTAAAAGCAGACTATTGCAGCACCAATTCTGGATCTTACAGCAATTTATGTAGATAATCATATCGCCTATTTGTTGCTCTTCTTAAAGATCTTGCTTTTTGCAATCTCCTTGTTTACCAGATATTGCGAAACCTATTCTCTAAAACGCATTTACTGGTTTCCGTCTCTTGAACAACCTTCACAAACCACATAAATATCGACACAATGGTCAAAGCAAAANCTCTTAAAGATCTTCCATTTTGCAATCTCCTTGTTTAGCAGATATTGCGAAACCTTCTCTTCTCTAAAACGCATTTACTAGTTTCCGTCTCTTGAACAACGTTCACAAACCAAATAAATATCGAGACAATGGTCAAAGCAAAAATAACAAAATTACCCCTCTCAATAATTTATTCCCTTCCACTCCTGCTCTTCCCCTTCCCCTCCCCCCCCCCCCCCCACCCCTCTCAACCCTTCCCTCCACATCCCACTCTCCGCAATTTGTAAATGAAGCCGCCCTCCCCATACACGTAAATGTGATTTTCGCCGCCTTCCATTTTTCAACATCAGCCATCATTATTGACCATTGGAAAAGTAAGGAGGAAGACTTTCAATAAGAAGGAGAAATCCCCGAAAACTTTTGATTTCCGTCGCAATTTGAATATTCGTCCTACAAAGGAAAGAAGCATTTAGTGGAGTGCCATTTTCTTATGGATTCACATAGCGAATTATAATTGAAATTCATCCAGAATGGTGCGGAAGTAAAAGCAATCTCGAGCGATTCCACAGCTAATAATTGTAAATAAACTACTCTTCCCCTCCACTGATCCACTCCATCTACTTCCCACATTCAGTTTGAACAAAATTCATCGTCGTCTCAGGTAGACTCATCATCGAAGTTCCTTTCTTTGAGTCACAGCAAACGAAAGTAGCAATATAACAACAAGGAATTTACATTAAACGACGCTCATCCTATATCACGACAAATCAAGCCTGATAGCTCGGTTGCATTTCTAGTGATGGCCAAGATTTGCTTCAATTACTAAAACTCTCAGGCGAACAGAAAGATCCGCGACGAGATCGCTCCCGAATTGCAATGAACAAAATATATTTAATTTAAACTTTACAAGCAACATTATTGTTCCATGATGTAAAATTATTGTATAATCTATAAGCTTAGGGACTCATAAAATGCCAACAAGTGATGCCACTTGCCACATTCGAAGCCTCTGCAGTCTTCATCAACTAGCAATCAATTTCCCTACCGGAAAAAACCTTTCTTTGCTCAAATTCATTGAAGGATTTCTAATTATCCAACTGATGAGAAAAAACTCTTCATCTAAAGAATTCTCTAATTTCTAAAATCACTTCAAATGATAAATGAGACTCTCAAAAATCAGCAAAGAGAACAAATTGGAGTGATGATGTTCGAAGCATTGCGATAACGACAATGCAGCAGCACTTCTGCACACTCAAAAGTGTGCGCGAAAATGAGATGGGAGGACATAACGCCGAGCACATTGAGACAAGCACTTCTGCTGCCTCTATCCACTAAAAACTTCCAATAATACTTACGCCCGTTGCATTCCCCAATTTCCCATCTCGGCTCATATAACACCTATGCTCGCTTGCATCATATCGCTATCCCATACCAACAGTGCCTCATATAATCGCATATCTACCGTAACGACCGTAATTAATCACATAGAACCACAATCACTGAATTCAGCAATAATACAACTGAACCGTAACACGAATCATGGAAATGGGGCTGCAATAAATATACGGTGTAATAACAGCCGGTTAGCATATCGTATAACATAGAAAGTAGAACCCCAGGGGCTGCGAATATATCCTAATAAGAGGAGCTGGATAAGTCGAAAAGTCATTTAAGCAAGTTAGGAAGCAAGGAATCAATTCATACAGCGCAACAAGCGCAATAGATGCTCCAAGCATTCGCAATAACTAATTTTCCGATGCACAAAAGGCAAAGCAGAAGATTACGAAAAGCTAGACATAAGAGCTGCCCACCACAAGAGAATTTCAAGCCTAACATCGCTCATGAATGCAAAAAAAAAGTTATGCACGCCTATTCAAAGATACACAAAGCACATCCGCTTCCTATTCTTTTCCCTTCATTCATTGATAAAACCTCTCATATTGGGCGAAAAGAACATTCAGCTAATGTGACATAAGTGTGAAGCATGTTATGTTGAAAGAATGCTTGCATGTAACAAGCGTTTTTGCCATCTTTTCCCACCGTTTGCGTGGAAATATCAGCCGCAATTTCAATAGCACTCTTGCACACTTCAGCTATATTAGCTGAATCATTTATCGCTCATTCTTGACTCAATAATTCAGTAGGTGACGAGGAATACATTGCTCAATTGTTCGCACTGCAACTCTGTGGACGTTTAAATCCTAATCGTTCGCACTGCACACCTGCAAGCAATAAATACCTTGCCGATCACCTGCAGCCCTATACTGCAAGCAGTACCTTGCTCAACATTTCTATGGCAATCTGGAAAGCGATACTAACAATACTGGAATCCAAAATAATTCGTAATTAGTGATCCAGTTCCACTCGCAATAATGCAAGCAAGTTTCAGGCTTCGTGAAATCCTTCCAAATATGGTCTACATGAATACTGCCATAAACCATCTTAATAACCGTTCAATCGACTCGGTGAATTCAGCACCTTCCCAACCTTTTCGTGAAAAGTGAGGAGAAATAAAAATTCTAATGCCTAATTAAGGCGATAGCATCACACATACAGAAACAATAAAATCATAGAAGATTCGGGAAAAACGAAGAGCAAATGGCAGTTGCTTAATTAGTCTCTTATCTGAAAATAAAAATAATGAAAGCGTGAGATTAAAATTATCAAAGAAATTAAATCTTCGCCTCGCCGCCGAGAGGAAGATTCGATAGGGGGATAATTCCATGGAAAAGAAAATGGGTGAGGAATGCGGTGGAGGGAAGGAACAGACATCGATAAAAAAAGCTGGGGATTTCAGAAAGTCGGAGACGGATAATAAATTGAGATCTCTCATATAGAACGGAATGTCTGCAGAACACTATCACTATCGCTATGTGAATGCATTTGATCCTACGGTCTATTCTGCATACCAAGTCTCCGCTAATCAGCAATTTCTTGCCTTTTGGTTCCCAGATTAACAACAATTGCGATACCAAGATATTGATTGTACCACGCACCATCAGATGGACGAAGAAGGGTAGGAGGGGAGAGAGGGGGGAGGGGGGAAACGAGGGCAGGTTGGGAGCGAAAGGAGGGGCAAGAAGTCAGTATTTCGAATGACAAACACATCCGTCCCTAAGCATCTATCTTCATTTGCATATAAGAAATTGCAATCTGCGTATCAACGCTACCACTGACACTTATCACAGCCACTCTACATACTGGTCGCAGGCTATCGTATTCACTCTCTCCATCCTGCAGTTATCTTTAGCATAGGCTGCATATGTCGAATTTTTATTCTTCTCAGGCATACAAATGGCACCTTTCTTTGTCATCACAATCTTCATTCGCATGAAAGACCTGTGACATTTGCGTCATTTTTTCATTTCTGCACACGTACAGCATTGTCCGTTCTCTCTCTCTTTTCCCACTGCCTCAAGTAGACAAAAGATGTCTTCTAATACTTTCTGTTGTCTTTCTTCATGCCCCTTGATCCGGAACTATGTCACAATATTGTGTGGCGATTCAGCACTGCTACATCGAACAAGGTGCAGAAGACAGACAATACCCATTTTCTAACTGCAAACTTTACTGAAAATACATTAGTATCTGGTCTATCGCCTCCCTCATTATAGCACAAAAATTTGTGGTGCATCCTTTTCTTGGAATGTCAGGGGAACCGATTGATAGGAAAGTGCATAGTTTTATTTTTATTGTTAATTAATGAGTTTATACATCAATTCAATTTCACTCCATTGAAAGTATTTTGATAAGCATCCGAACGTTGATTAAATAAGAAATGAGAGGCATTTTTTTGCTTCCTCCCAACATGCGCACGACTGTACAATTACTGCAGGATTTCCGGAATGAGGGCTTCCTATTAGATGCGGCTATTAGTTCCTCAGTACTACATTTCCGTTATGCCTGGAAAGTTCCCAAAAGAGTTAGAAAACGCGATTATTTAACAGTTCCTCAGCCAAATTCGTAGACGTATAGCACGAGTCTGCTGTCGTGTTGTTCACAGCTTTGTTCATGGGACCGGTTAGACGTTTTAAAGCACTGATGCCTCGTAATGGTGGCTCCTGAGAACTCGGGACCCATCACATAGTTTTGTGTTCTAAGCTCATCATATTCAATATTTACACGTTTTCCGGGACGTTCACTGTATCAATGCAAAATAATTTCACTAGATATGAAATAGCGGGGATAAAGCACCTCCCCCCCCCCCCCCCCCCCCCCCCCCCCCCCCCC
>JAARMF010001776.1:0-13582 GCA_022844705.1 Toxascaris leonina
GATTATTCGAAGAATGTTTATTTTATAAAACGGAGATATTAAAAATAAATCAATGCACAATTGTGAAAAGATTTCAGGCAGAAAATTGATGAATTCAGTGTACGTTTAAGAGAATTGTTGGCAGTATATGAGGAAGCTGAAGCAACTCGCTGTTTCATTATTGAATGTGAAAAGATGAGTACCGAACTCGACAACGAACGAAAATCTCATGCGGATGAGCTGAGGCAAATCAACCAAGTGAGTTGAATCATTCATTCGTAATGATGTAAAAAAAAAAAAAAAAGCGATGAGAAAATGCAATCACATGAATAATTATGTAAAGGGATGATAGTAAAGAAGAGGAAATGATCGATTTAGCGAGGTTGGGCTCTCGATTAAGCTAAAAGTATTGTTTTTGCAGTTGTTTTTGTGATATTTGTGTGGAAAGAGAGAGAGAGAGAGAGAAGGAGACTTTGGCGCATCCAGTGTATCTTTCGACACTGAAACGGAACTCAATGCATTAAGAAAAACAACAGTAGCGGATAGTTGCTTGCTGGCGCTAAAATTAAGCTAATCTATGGTTATCGTTCGGCATTCAGGACATTGCATAATCGAATAAAACATGTGCTCAAATTAAGAGCAAAGTGTATGGAAAGCCAACAAACAAAAATTGATTGTAGGATATTAATCATCTGGAGGATACGTTGAAAGGTGTGAAAGGAAACAAGGATTCTAAAAAGGAGATAATCGCAAGAAAATACGATGAAATTGAACGTGAACTCCAATCTACCAACCAATTACTTCGAGAAAGTGGCGTGCCTGAGGAGGAGCTACTTTCGCGTGAACAATTCCTACCGCTGATTGAAGACGAGTTGCTTTTTCATGCTTTTTATTGAAGCCTTCTTTGGGTATGATTTCGCATTTAAAGAGCTAATAACCTACATTTGAAATAATATAGTATCAAGCGAATGAGGTTACCGTAATTACGGTTAAAGACGATGCCAGTTCCCATCAATATGAGCGAAGCTGCCGTGATGTTTTTTTCTTTCTGTAGCAGAAGCACATCTACAGCACTGCAAGCACAAGTTGCACATTAACGTGAATGATTGTTGCACTGAATGCAACATACTATCACTTTCTCCTTTTTGTGGCATCTGCATAAATAAACTCCTAGCGCCTTAAAAACTGATAATTTTGCTCACTTATCATCAAAAATAAAAATGAGAAAATTCAGAAATCGATCAGTCATTCGCAGATTTATTTGAAAGCGATCGCTCCTGTAAACGTAAGCATCCAAAAAAAAAGCAACAGATCCATCACATAATCAAAATACTCGTTGTTAAGTTTGTACCAACGTGAAAGACGTTCTTCGATAGTAATGTTCAAAAAAAATACAGCGAATTCAAAAATTCTTCTTCACCTATTTCGAGCGGTGCCGATGCGTCGTCGAAACATATCGTTCCACTTGCTGACATAAAAAAAATGCGACGTTTGCGATAGAGAGTGACGTTGACATCGAAAGCATCGAGCTTCGGAGATCGCAAAAATTTGCAGCCTCAAACTACAGGAATCCGCAAACTGTGCGCCCACCAACTTGTTCTGAGATTCAGTAGCTGCTGACGTGTGGTTAACGTACAGAGAGATTCAAAGCGCTGAAATCGAAGAATTTCTAGCCAAAGTTTTCTAATGGACCAAGATTAGTTACGAGTCATTTGGCTGAGGAAGAAATTGTTCAAAGTTATGAACTGCAGTGTTGATTGCAGTGTCGCAGTTGAACATTCGACAACATCGTCGTTGACAACGCCACTATGGTTCGATCAAATGTCATCACTCTCTCTGTTTGGAATCCTGCAGAGTCATCAGTCTCGACTCTTCAGTGGATCATCTGATTGCAATGTGGCTCCTCTTCTCGATTCAAGAATGCGCACATCAGTGAACGACCAAGCGAAAATGAAAGTATGCTTTCTGTAAACGAGGGAGTGATTTTGCAGCGGAAACAAACTTCAAATTTCCTTTAACAATCGCTTGGCTAGGAGGCCATTGCGATAAATATTTATGCATCCGTGTTCATCGACAATTCTTACGATGTGATGAGGCATATGAGCTGAGCGCTTGGCTGAATTCTATGTGCAATTAGTGAGGGAAACTCGTCGTGCGTTATGTTTTGCTTGCATGATATAACAGTATATCTTTGATTGATCGAATAATGAAGGCAAGCTCATTTCATAAAATTGTCAACGAAATCACCTGCTAGAATATAAAGGATATTGCTTGGTTGATGCCGAGAACACATCCGGACAAAGCGGCCTTCACATGCAACACTTTTGCAAGAACTCATGCTCTCAATGAAATTCGAAATCGCACTGCTGACATCGACTAGAGTTGTTTCTACAAAATTCGAATCGAATAGCTTTTCTAGCTGCTGTAAATGATCAGACTCATTCGCAAAGACTAACCAGGACAATAATGCACTACTCTTCAGTGTACTGAAACAGCACCACAAATAAAACAGCGCCTTGCATTCGCCCATACTTTACAGCAGATTCAGGGTTGATAGTCACAAGCACTAATAGAGCAACGGATATCCGTGCAGCAGCTATTGTAGTAGCGGCCGGAGAGGTTTTCTGGCCTTTTAATCATTCTTCGAATCACTACAAAGGGTTTTCAATTTGCTCTGCTACCATAGATAACGTCAGTATTAAGTCTCATATTCAGCTAAATCCCCCGGTATATACGTCAAAATGCAGCGCAATTTCTTATTTAACTTCATTATCCATCGAAAAAATGTTGTTAATCATTGCTGCTCAGTGGTGCAAATTAGATTACAAAACGGCACTAAGAGTCTAAATTTTTTGTAGGCGTGCTCCCTGCGTTTTTCATGGTGGTACCATATTGCGTTGCTGCACTGTGGAGCCATCTGTTGCAGAAAAATGGTTTGGGCAAGAATATCGGCCGGAATACGGCAGGAATGATGAAACGATTTCAACTTTTTTTGTGAGATTTCTTCGCCGTCCGAAAAGGCGATATGTGAAGATAGGGCGCTGAAACGTTCTCGAAATGAAACAACAATGTTGTATTTCTTTCAATCAATTTCGAAGACATAAAGCACTGGAAATGAGATATTTCAATGCCGTAGCGCTCTCGCCCGACCGTGGACAAAAGCTCGAGAAAATTTTTGAAGTTAATAACATCATTTGTACCACTATGAGTAAAATTGAAAATTGCGAATATTGCCGATGAAGCTGCACAAATGAGTTCAAATAGTAGATGCAGTAGGCTTCAGTTTTATTGCGATTCACTTGTGGATCTCCCTTATTCGGCTTTTCGCCCCTTTCCTCAACATCTGTGATGAATCACTTAGAAGAGATTCGTAGTGGAATTTTTAAGCACGAGAAAGTTCAAAGAGACTCAACTGACTGTCATTCAGCAAGAGTGGCGCTTTCATAAATCAGGTTATTTTTTGGTTGCCTTCAGGAACTGGTATACTTCTGCAAAAGCATTGAAGCCGACCAGATTCATGATGCAGAGCAACACTTCTTAAACAACCTCAGAAATTGCAATCCTTCTTCACCTGAAATGAGGTTAAAGATAGACAATCACTAATTTTCGACTCATTTGGGTTCGACTATCAGAACACGACTCAAGGCAAGAATATCCGATCAGCTGACGGCACATTGATAGGCAAAGTAGGCTATATTTCAGAAGTGTCAATCATGTGACCAGCTAATCCACAGAAACGCACCAATCTGTCCGTTGTGCAAGGCGAAGAGTCGTTCCAAGCATCCGAAACGGCCACGAAGACGAATGGACAGTTGATCGCTAATCACCATTTTACTTATGCATTTCTTGCCATAAAGGAATCAATTCAATGATCGCAGCCTTTTGTATGACAACTTTTTACTTTTCACCCGGAGGAAAGGATTAAACGAACAACGACTTGGGGAATATTCATTACTTCACCAAGTGCATTCACACATTTCGCTTGGAATTGTACAGAACTGCTTGAAGAAATTTGCAAAATTGTGGGATGAAGGAACAGGTGGGAATAGCAAAGACATAGAAGTGAGGGATTTGAATGAAGGGGAATGTTAGAATTGAGGAAAAGCGCAAACGCAGAAGTCTAAAGTAGACAAACGGAGGATAAGCGCAAAACTGAAAGACGGATGATCAATGTTTTTAAAAGGAGCTAAAACTGAAGAAGACACATGAAAAGTGCTAGAGGGAAGTTTGAAAGGAGCACATTTGTGAAATGTCAGCATTTTTGCTCTAACCTCTTCAAATTTTAGCCTTATTTCAGCATGAAACATCGATACAATCAGCGCTCAAAAAAGTAGAAGCTGCATTCTAAAAGAACAACGTTTTCAACACTTTCAATGGTCAGTTTGTAGGAAGCAATCATACGGGGAGAATTGAGGTCTTTCAAGGTGAAACGTGGAGCAAAGTCATGAATACGTCACATGGTCATTGAGAAAAATACACCTTCAAGGGAAGTTTTTCGATTTTTGGTCAGTGATGCCAAGCCGAAATTGCTGCCGCACAGAATAATGTCACAATAAACATTACGGTCGAATGGTTGTTTGTTCTCATCAAGTGTTATAACTGGGATACCGAGTGGTCATGACAAGTATTGCTTTCCTTTTTCTATTATTTTGTCAAGAAATCATCTAAATTTGCAGCTACTTCCGCATGAGTCGGATTTCAAAAAGTAGGGAAAGACGTCTATTCCAACTTATTTAAAAATAATGGTTGCTAAATCATTGCTATTTCAATTCTGATAACGCATCCCCAATTATGTGAATACCTTCTAAAAACATAGCTGATTTCTATGAGCAGAAAAAAAAACGCATCAAAAGGCTAACGCGAAATGCGCCTTTCACATACCGTCAGTGGAGCAGGCGTCCATGATTCGCTGATCGGTCGCTTCATCGCCATTACAAAGCATCTGCAAGCATTTTCAAGCTGTAATATCAAATGATGCGTCAAGAATTCATTTTGTACTAAGAATGCTGAACTCGTCTTCTCATTGAAATTGTGTTGACAAAAGCACTCGACCAACTCACATCAGTGATCGTCAACTACATCAGCACTCATTAAAAATGCAGCACTTTTAATTCGTGTACTGCACCACTATATTCTAACGTTGAGACTATAATAGACTTCTTATTTGAGGCTTCTAGCTAAACATTAATTTCTAGTCATAATCCAGCTTTAGCAGGTGATATCCTCATTCATGATTTATGCTCACGTTGCAAAAAATATTCACAGCAATTGGACAAATTGCTGTTCATTCCTTATGCACTTTCAGTTTCAGAAGAAAAATTTCGAAGAAATGAATTCGCAACAATTAGAAATTTATGCTTTTACGAACGATCATTTTGTCAAACTTCTAACTTCCAATCACTCTTAAGTGATTAGAAGTGAGATAATGGTTATGAGTGGAGCAGTTGGCTCGGTTAAGAATGCAATATTCGTCAATATGACGGCCGGATAATTCTGTCACACTCTCGGTAGTGAAAACATCGATGCAGTATGAAATCTTTCTTAGAATACTCCCTATGGAAGCAGCAAAAACAATAGGGGAGACAAAACAAGGTGAAATAAGTTCGGAAATGTTTTACATCGTAGGCACCACATGTATTTCCGCAGAATATTATAGCTCAGAGCACACAAAAATTGCTGAAACCACCTCTAAACGAACGCTTTTAATGCAGAGACGTTGCATGACTCGGCGAACGGAGGCCGCCAAGACCAGATTTCATGATCACGGCAATATTGTTGCAGAAGTTAATGACGTACTTTATGACTGAATTCCATCACCATTGCGAGTGGGGGTATAAGATATTTATATACATGCCAACTTTTCAGGAATAACAACGACATAAACAAAATCTCTTCCTGGCTTTTCTGATAAGTGTAGATTATACAGCATTTTAGAACAAAAGTTATGAAATGATGAAATTTCTGATTGCAGCTAAGCTTGAGGACACAAGCAAAAATTTCCAAGACAGCTATCTTCTCTTTGAGCAATGAATACCGATTCACTCCGAAAGGTCACACAAGAAATGAAGAGTAAAAAGCATTATCATAAAGTTCGGGAGCACACGACCTTCTGAATAAAACCTGAGGGAGGTACTCTCCACTTTTTCAGAGGGGCGGATGCGACGTTTTATTTCTAAGTTTAGATAATAACTAAGAGATGTGAAGCACTATTAAAGAGCCCTAAAAACATGGAGATCGTTTAAAGAACCAAACGAAACGCTCCTATGAAGCCATCTTCAACCTGAGTGCCACTTTATTTGAAACCATTCGAACAAGAAATTCTCTGCCTTACACGTGCAATTTCGCTCGCATGTGAGATATGAGTGCAGAAGACTCGATAAGGAGCAATTCTATGTGATCGTTGAATGGACCAGTGACGAAGAATGATTTTTGGAATTTGAGCTTTGACTTGCACATCGACAACGTAAATTGATTAAGAGGATGAAATATGTGGACAAGTGGACAAAAATAATCCACCTATGAGGACTTTTAAACCTGCAAACCGTTTGTTTAAGGCTATAACGTCACTCTACAATTTCAATATTGCGAATGCACTTTGCTAAAATTGAAAAAGATTTTCACGGCAATATAATAATGTGCCACCCAACGTACAACGACACACAATGACATCTCCATTGCTCCTCACTATGCACTACATGCAACACTCAGTCCCCCATGACGTGCCCTCTTGTAATTTTGCAAATCGCTTCTCAACGCGAAGCAAAAATTTCGCTCTCTCGGCGCATCAGTGTGGTTTGGGTGCGTGCTCGTATGTATGTATGTGCGCGGGTGGTGTGCTTTAGTACGTGCGTCTGCGTCCGCGTGTGCGCTCGGATGCGTATTTGTGTATATATTGTAAATGTGCACGTATATGTACAGATACGTCTGTGTGTATGTGTTTGCGTCTATGAGTAGAATGTATGTGACAGGCTGTACGATTGTCCGTCCCGTCCAATTCGGCCGTGCGAGCAATCGCTGCTTTCCACTGCCCTATGGCTCCTTTTTTGGTCCAATTCCACTCACTATTCATTCCGCACTTCTTTGCACCATGCTTCCATTTTCTTTCCCTATCTGCTATTTCCTGCATTTGCCGACGTCTTTATCGTCTCACATCCTACACATCTTCTTCCTTAGAAGACTCTCTGTCGCAGCTCTCTTTAAAATTCAGACCACTTCATCTCTCAGTTAGCTCGCAGTCTGCGTCATTGCAACTATTGTAATCTCTCATTGGTCGCTCATGGCTTCATGCCGCCTGTCTGAATCTCCGAGAGTCGGAAACGTACCACGGAGTGACCGCCACCCTTTTTTCTTTGATCGCGTTTTGCTCCGTTGCGTTGTAATTCGGCGGCGAACTACGGAATGTCCGCTGTCTCCTGTGGGGCCGTTATGGCGCAAAATAAGTGCTGCGATGACGCCGCTAAGGAGAACGACGACCGAAATTCCCAAGCGCCTCTTACACAAGAATGTACCGAGAGTTGAGCAGTGACAAAACGAGATGGACAAATGGCATTGTTAGATGCTCTTGAGGAAGAGGCAGCGGAAGAGTGAAAAGACAACGTTGAAGCAACGAGTCGGTTGACAGAGAAACAGAGAGGCTCGGGAAGGGAAGCCAAGACCAACTGAAAGTTCCGTTTTGAATTTAGGCCAAGAATACTGGATTATTTCCTGAAATCACTTCGGGATGGCCAACTGCAGTTCAGACTCTCAAGGTTGAAATTCTCGTTAACATTTTACGTGAAATTTTCCCATCATAGAGCATACGATCTAAGTTTCTATCGCGACATTTCTCAGTGCAGAAGGATCTCATATTCTGTGCGTTTAGATGGCTTCTTAATGAGGGAAATATTTCAGGGTTCATTGTGGAAGAATTTTTGGAATATCTAGTTTTAATATCATGAGCTGCAATAAGGGCTGAATTAGCTAAATGCTTGTGACCGCAAAGTTTAACATTTAGGACAAAGTTTACGATCCTCGAGATAGTTTATAATTATGGAGACCTGTCGAGGTACCTTTGCGTAACATCGCAGCCGAAGCATCAGAAACATTTAGGCGTGATATGCCACGAATTTTGGCTTGTAGTACAGGAAATACTCTACATCTGCAAGAAATGACTGCATTATTAAGCAACTTTTTTTCGCAGCGTCATCGATGCCACTGAACGCTGAGAAAAAGCCTGTGGAACAGTGCTGTTGTTCGAGATACCTTTCGACCATAGCAATAAGAAGACACGTTTCCACTTTTGGGGGCCTTGGGTTCGTAGATCCTGTAACCATTTACTTCGTTTCGGATCGAGTATCATGCCTCTAGTTATTGGATTTGATCCTTTCGCCTATTCGATCTTACATATTCTACAGAACTTAAGGAAAGAAATAATCACCTTACAGTTAAGTTGATGTGCTAGAGAGGGCTCATTGCGACACCTGCAGACCAGCCGTCGAGTGCGGTTTTTCTGTTGGATAATAGGCAAACGCCTGCGTAAAAACGATAATCTCTGATCTATGTAGATGGGATATCTCGAAGTTTAAAGCGAATTACAATGAAATTTGTTTCATTTGTTTTGATATTTCCGTTGGATTCATTTGTGCAAGTCTATGAAGTAACATTCACACCGATCAGAGATGTTTACAAAATTAGTGCAAATACGAGCTCATGAAAAATAAACTCGGTTATTAGCGCATTTTTTCGTGTAGCTTATTTCATCTCTGTTTGCAGCTTTTGCTTGTTCTTTACAGATAAATTTTGCACTAATATATTGTTTTTCGAATTCATTGCCATCACTTGAAAGGCGTTTCGGTTAGTGAGCCGAATAGATGTTCAGATTGATATAGCAATCATTGAGTACCTTAGAAACACCCGTAATATTCGTTATTCGATCTTGATGAAGAAGAGTTGAACAAAATGCGTGCTAAGCGTGAAGATACTTGAAGCATTCTGAATGTAATATATCAGTGTCTTAGAGTACGCACCGAATGGAATACTGGTCGGACAAACAAGTTAACGCGTAATGTTTTTAGAGCTGCAACCCTTGATCGATACTCCACATGTTGCGGAAAAATTCCACTTAGACTTTGAAAGGTGAAACTCCTTTATACTGAGCCTGCAGCACGGCTTAAATCACGACAGCCTCACTCATAGATCGTAACCTTCACTTTAACAAAGATAACGTTGAATCTGCATGAGTTTTTGCATCAATCGTCCATTCAGGCACTTCGTACAATTATTTCATATATCTTTCATACTTCATAGCATCCACCTTCTACGTACATTTGTATCAAGACATACATACTGGTAAACCTGTGATGGTGTGAATACGATCTGGGCCAAGTCTATCCAGGAAAAAAAGGACATCGGGGGCCATAATCGACGTTGGACAAGCTTCATAAGCAATGATAAGTACCATCTGCGCTATCAGCGTGATCTGATGTGACCTGATGAGGGCTTCCTAACGGCTGAGGCTATTTTCAAGATATATCCTTCTTCAAAGAACGCTTTCTGTCATTTTTCACTTAGACACCATAAGTCAACGACGACCATCTAATAATATACAATCTTTGACGCTGTGAGTCTTTAACAAGTTTCGCTCACCAACAATGCAAACGATCTCAACACGAGTTTTGCATTTGCATTCAGCTGTCATTATTTATTTAAAAATATTCTACGTGAATTTTAGATATAGGTCAGCGGTATGCTGACCTCGATTTGCATACGCTGTCGCCTTCAACATCGTTAGATTATAAATCTGTATTTTTAGCTATGTAGTAGCGAATTGTTTGTGCACATAGATGTGCTTCGCTTATTCGTTGTAACTGTAAATGGAGTCTTTCCTCCTCAAGTCAAAACATTGACCTCATGTGCAATTACTCACTTGAGTACCTGTTATGTTTGCTATTGTTCCCTCTACATGTTTTATGTTGGCAACGTTGAATATGTGCAATGCATTAACGGAACATTGCCTTCAACGCTTTAATATAACAAGAATAATTGAAACAATTCAATATATACACATGAATATATGCATCTCCTGAGTATTAAACGTACATACCTTGAGGCAAACAATAATTCGTAATCTTTCAATTACAAATGAATTTTAACAATATAAATGCAATACGTGCAAAAACCCTCGAAAGAACACATTTCTGAGCATGAACGTAATGCTTCCCTTCTTTTCCACGAATGTTATTCCACGTAGCGAACTTACAATTGCCAAAGGCTATACGAAAATTTGAGAGATATGCGAGACAAGTTGGATCTTATTGGTTGTTCGCATAGGAATACGATATGGCGATTCCTGAACATGAACATTTTTTGAAGTGGGACACCTCTTTCGATTTTGCAAAGTTTCGTCTTCTCTCTCCCTTTCCTTCCCCTTCTCATCATCGAATAGGACCATGGACCATCTCATTTGCAAGATTCTTCAAGGTGAATATTGCGGCATCAGTTATGCTTCTAGCTTGAAATTTTGTTTCAGCAAATTCATCGGTAACATACAATATTTTGCAGCAAGAAATGCCGATTCAGAGCACCACATAAGTGCCTTTGCATCTTTCTTTGTCCGGTGTTCGTAGAACTTTCGGTCGTGAGCTAAACGCAGCGACGTATTCATAAGTGCTGAAAATTTTTTAAAATAAAAATGTCAGCTCATCTTCGTTCTATTAGATCTTCCACTGACTGAGTTCTGCTTACACAGCTCATTAATATGGGATAGCATGGATTCTCCGCATTTGCTTAGGTGTGACTAGATGGCTTGGGAATCTTCGCTATAAATAGCAATTACAAAAGGCACATTTTCGAGGCGTAGGCAACTAACGTTAGCTGACGGTAACTAGTTGAGATCACTTTTCCACTCGTGAATTATTATTCGCAAAGTATTCGACCATCTTATTTGATTCGCTTGACTTTTGCAGTTGATGTTGCAAAATGCACCAATAACGTGACAAGAGAACAACTGAGTTGAACTAGAATTCATGCCACTATGCACCTAACCGAGAGAAAAAAAAAACAAACAAAACAAGACACATTGATGAATGAAAGTGATCTGCAGCAAATAGCACTGAAATGGTTGCAGGAATGTGAACGAATTTGCGGCTCTCTCTGCTATTCGCCACTCAATCTTGCAATTTCTATTAGCTCAACTAAATGAAATACAATGAAAATTCAGAACTTTGTTGCTCTTGATTTTCGCGAATATAAGGCTGTAACAATTGCCGTGAAGAGGTGAACTTCATCAATTATCGCTTCTGCAGAGATGAACTGGAAGTATTACGTATTGCGAGCACCGAACTGACTTCCATAGAGGATATGCAAAATGCGTCCCCTCTTCTTTTTCTTTTCTTTATTTTTTTCGAAACCAAGCAAGTGCTCTGATTAGCGATGGCGATGAGACAATGACGGCATCATTTCTGGAGTGATGTTTCGATGGCTATCGACTTTCACCGCCAAATCATTATCAGCGATTTTATTTTTTTATTTTTTTTTTCTCCACCTCCCTCATCGAAGATTGTCGTCCAACGAGGGGAGGGGATGCTCACGTGCATTCCTTTTTTTTGTCAGTTTGTCTTCACACAGCCGCCAGCTGCCGATCAATTTTTGCGAGACATTCTTGCAGCAGGCACATGTGCAAATCACATGCAGCAACACATCACCACCCTATAGTGTTGCTCAAAAAATGCACGCACCATAGCCATTGGACGATGTTATCTCGAAATGCCCTTCTCTCCACTAGGGTGTGGTTCTCTCAGGCCCAAAAAAAAATGCACCAGAGTTGCATTTGAGTAATTGTAAGTATCACTTCACCTAATAACCTGATTAAGCAGCGTTAAACTTTTTCTACCTGTCACTCATAGAAGAGACAAAACTGTGAAATTATGTGAAAAGCAGGTTACAGTAATCAAACAGCTGAAACCCATGGGCTTTTACCTTGTACGTAATTCAGCAGTTCATTGCTAAAACACTGTTGGGCGGTTGGAAATACTTTAGATGCATTGTTCGCTAATCAATTACCATTTCATGCATGCAACAATTTAACTGATTTAACGATGAATTGACCACTCGATTTCTCTATCATCTAACTGTCCAATGGCATCGTCTGACTGCTTGCGTGCTGAGTAGGTATTCACGAAACGACTAAGATTCTCCATCGGTCGATTTGTGTTTATTCAGTGCAAAACTTCTGAATGGTGTATGTCGATGTTCAATAGATACTTGGGAAACCTCTCAGCAATAAATGGCTCCCTTCGTCCGAGAAAGAAAAGCGCTGCAGCAGGAAATGCGGAAATCCTTTAAGAAGAGCGAATAGCGAGCAGCTAAGCTTCGCGATTATTGAGCGTTTTTTGCGGCGGATATCGAACTATGATGTCATGCTTCTCGCTTTTACTTGTCCTTATGAATCTTAAACGAAGAATACAGGATTTAGCCGCCCAGATAGATGCACTAATGGAATTCAAAGTGTAGTGGAGGACGTGACCCAGAATTGTTTCAATTTCGGTATGAAAAGGGCTAAAACAAAATCGTAATGGGATATGAGTAGTAACGACTGCACATTTGGCAACAACGAGACATACATGCCTGTGGGATAAGGTATGCTTACCTGTCCTTCCGATGCTAGAGTTGGACTGAGTGATCCCGAGGCTCTGGACTATCAAAAAAGGGGCTGAATCCTTCGAATTGCAGCAGCACTGAGCTTTTACCGAAAAATTACCCTCCGGGGGCCTCTAAAGATCTTGTTCCTTTGGGAGACCCACGAAGTTCAGAAGCCCTCAATTCCATCTTGATATTCGAAGACTGCAAAGATCAACGACAAAATTACACGTTCGGAGATGAATCTCCTATGATGGCTCCATTTGTCAGCCGTTGAAGTTAAACCCTCCAACCCCACCTCGGCTGTCGAGGTCCAGTCTCTAGACCTATTTCGCATCCAAGCAAGCCTTGTCACATGCATGTTTCTTTGAACTATTTGCTTATGTCGCAATCATCTATCAAGAAACTGGGTGTTACGATAAGTAGTGCTCTCGATTTTCATCAGCTTATCACCAATATTATGAAGAAATCGAATGGACGAGGTTCGATAATTTTGCATGCATTTTCGCTTATCTTTGTTTGGGTCAGGCACTAGTGCATGCCTCACACAGACGGCTGTTATTTCATCTAGATGGAGATAAATGCTGCCTAACTTAATAGGCAATGTCCAAAGATGATCCACATTCAGAATTCCATCAGAATGTAGATCATCCCCTTCTAACAGTTAAATCGAAAGAGAACAAACTTTCTTTTCAAAAACACTGAAATTCCGTCCTTCTTAACTCGAACTTCATAACGGCAAAAAACGTTGTTTATGAAATCGCTGAACATCTGACTATTATTGGAGATACCATCTTCTGCAGATGGTCCTAAGCAGGAAGTCAACCGATGTCATCATCAGATATTTTAGCATTTCTTAGCAAATATGAGAGTAAAAGCTTGGAATTCCTTGTAGCCCGAAATCACAGACACATAACCCACTAAGTCCTCGAAATCATGTTTTTTTTTTTCTTTTGAACGAAACGAGCAGAATTCCTATCTGAAATGA
>JAARMF010001776.1:22539-35956 GCA_022844705.1 Toxascaris leonina
CACGCTCAATATCTACCGGCAGGCTTGCTTATTGATCGAGCAGGAAAGATGTATTTGTTAGAGCGCTACCGACTGCCATCTAGCCACCTATGGATCATTAACAGGCGCAGGAAATGAAACGAACAATCAATGCCATGACTGGAAAAAATTTCGCAAACGACACTATACTTCCGGAATAGCGTTAGAAGAGGCATTGCTCATGCAATCAGTTCCAAGTACAAAAATAAGCGCTCGTTCTGATACCGCAAGACATTTCCCGCTCTCAAGACCAGCATCTGAGAAATTGCAACAAAAATAGCGAGCCCTAAAATGTGCAATAAAAATTCGAATAGCGATCACTTGTTTTTTATCACAATGTTCGCTGCAAACAACTTGTTACGCCCTCTGGACATCGTAGAAGACAGTTCTAAAGGAAAACTGTCATGTAGTGTAGCACCGTTTTTCTGAATAAAAAATTATCAGACATTACGTCAGAGCAAACTCACCATACTAAGCGCACATGTCCGCATAGTTTTGTCTTATGATACAGCGATATAAAACGATTACCAAATGGAAGTAAAGATATTTTTGCTGTACAACATTTTACAAATATCGTATACGAGTACGTTAATGGACTCCGTTTTATTACGCTTGTGAATGTAATAATGAACGGACATGGACAAGAAACACCGATCGATACAAATCCTTCACGCTAGGACTGCTTGAAAACTACAAAAAATGAAAGTTATACGTTAGTGGAATATAAAAACAGGAGTGTCAGCAATATTTGAATGTGTTGTTGATACAAAAAAGTGTTGAAATTACCGTTAGCGACGAGAAAATATACCAGCGTAAGAACGAGCTACTTAAGTATAAATGGGGGATTTAATGCAAGCTAAACATTATAGAAGCAAAAACGAGACTGGAATATGCTATATTCCTCTGAACTATATCAGCAACTCCACTAGTCGGAATTCGCCGGCGGGCTATGGCACAATCAGAGGCATTGTGAGATTCATGGCTAGTAACGTTATAATTGCGAATAGAAGCGTCTCAGTGATAATGAAACCTATAAGCACTTAGCAAGTCAAGTCTACGAAAGAACTCCCACTGCAATTGCATCAGAGCGGATGCAAAGGTGTAACTTAAGTACCGTAGACAGCAAATTGAAGAGCGAATGATCGCTATTTTATCGCCTCATATTTAGCCGGATACATCTGACCGTTAGACTGGTGATCGAGTGTTAGTGGTAAATTCACTTACAAACAAACACCTCAACAGATCGTAACGCTTTTATCGCATAGTTGTCTTTTGTATTGAGCTCATTAATGAAAGAGTCAGAATGTGGAGAAAATTTTTTCTTTTCGCCATAGGTGTGCAACTTACTGCGATAGAATGAAAGCGTGTCATTTGATGCGTAATTCGAAGAATGTAAAGAATCTGAAGAAATCTATAGAAACACTTTGGAGATGTCATCAAACGAAAATTTTTTTTGCACTAGAAAATTCCGCAATGTTTTGAGTCGTAAATGTACCATTTCCTCATACACACAATCATTTTCTTGGATCGCCAACCTTACACGTCCATGTTCACTTTATTTAGCTAACAACGAACATGGCCCATCTTTAAAAAAAATAGTGTGCGATTGGCTCATTCGAAATGATGAAACAACATGAAGCTGTCAAAAAAGACTTGCAGTGCAAAATCGACAGTTCAATAATAACATAGATTTAAATCCTAAAATGAAATAGAAGCTGGTCCCGACAATAGTTCATTCGTAACACTGCAACCCTCCACGAAGTTTTAATATGCTTCATGGTTTATCACACTCAACTCCAACTTCGGCTATCTGTTAGCATATGTTTGAGCACTTCGCCTACATCTCCATATGTCCGAGAAAGAGGCTGCAAAAGCAGATACAACTCAGCGAAGAAAAAATTGGCGTTACCGGACTGAAATGCGTTACGCGCTATCAACGGCCTGCGGCGATCGTTTTCCAGTACAAATGTCTGCTGGGACGAAATCGAGGTAGGCCGATCTGGTACACAAACTGATTCGGCAGAAAGAGACGCAAGCCGGCTCACTGAAGACAGCGATTTCCTTGGAGCTACAGTGGTCGGTTTCCGCAACTGTGGTACTCTTCTCGGCACCGTGCCTGGTGGAGCGGTGATCTCGTCGCGGCCCATGTTACTTACTTCACAACACGCTGCTGCCGGTTTTTCGGCCCCATTCAAGAGACGGAATTTTGTCTCCAGAAGTCGGACACCAAATAACTCATTGACAGCTACCCGCACACTATCAGTGCTCTCGATCTCTGCTTCGAGATAATCATCCGCCTGAAATACTAAGGTTCTAAACTTAAGGCCCAGAATGTCCAAGAAGCAAGCGCCAACTGCACTGCTGAGTTGGCAGCACCAATGGCGCTTCTTCGAAATGGCAAATCCGCAAAAATCTGGTTCCCTTTGATGTGACAGCAGATCATTTGCAGGTGCATGAGGTTTCATGAGGTTTTCGTGTGAATTTCACGAGCTTTTTAAGCTCGATGAAGCTTTCAGACAAAACCTTGGCGTTCAAAACTTCTCTCTACACCACCACCCGAATATCTCGACCATTACACAACAAAGTGAATAGTGGGCTCCAACGTTCAGTAGCACTGTTTCTCGTAAAGTGAGAACTTTCATGGGCAACGGAAAATGAACAACAGTAATGCTTCTCAAACCTCAGTACCATCAATGCGTCAACATTTCGATGGCATCTTTTGCTCATTCTCCATCTCACCGGAACCGATCTTTTCAAACGTTACTGTACACTTTCAAAGTAATTTCGAAATGCAAACGCAGAGGCAGTGAAAGGTGACCGAAGATGCTGTGGGAAACGAAATGCTCATGTGCAACACAACCACGAGCACAGTACGCAATAACAAACGTTGCATATCAAATACGACAAATCGTAAAAGAACTTTTTCCAACCGGATCGTTGTCGTCTTCAGCAACTGCCGTACGTCGACTCCAATGATTTTCGTTATCTGGAATATGGAACGTTTGAAAATATTTAAAACACCTGTTCACATCGCCATTTTTGTGGTTTCAGTGGGCATTAATGATCCATCCAGAAGTGCCGAAGTAATCTGAAATCGACTAATATCTATGACTTAATGCCGCATACTCGCATTCATTCCTGCGCAGTCTGCATGAACTGTTCACATTGCATATGCCCAGCGGGCTTTATAAGCACTGCAATCTGAGAGGGTCGTCATGTAACTGGCGACAGTATTTTAAGTGGGTATTTGCGTGGTCGTTACGATTAAGCGACTCACCCTTTTGAAGACCTTCAAATATCACTGGAACGATGGACGGCTTATCGATGAGGGGCTTAATTGAGACCTGGCCCCTGAGGTGCTCGTACTGTGACTCTGCGTACTGTCACAGCAGAGGTCTCAGGGAGAAGGTCGCAACCGCGAAGACTTTTGAAGCGTCGATAATCGCTTGCTCCAGTCAAACAGGCCGAATAAACGCTTGCGCGCCTTACTGCGCCTGGTGGCCATTGAAAGAACACGACAAAAATGCTCCTCGCATATGTTGAAAGCAAGCAAAATGCTTGAGGAAATTTAAAGCGAAAAGTATGCGATAATCGAAGCAGATAGGAACAATGATGCGAACAGAAGAATATCATTGATAAACGCGCCACTGATAAAGACGACAAAGAAAGAAAACTGTAGGAAGTTATGCGCCCTTCGAGCGGATGATGAGAATAACTTTATGTAATGGTCAGTGGCTACTGCAACTAATGTACAACAACTAGATGAGAGTCATCAGATCACGACTAATCATTAAAAGTTTCTGGTGCAAGCTCTAAAACGCTTGTAGTTAGTAGTTTTTGCGAATTGCCTCTAGGTACTGTTGAATCAACTGCAGGATAAAGCAGCCAAAGTGTGCAGTATAATTTCCTGCTAGCTGCCCAATCTTACCTTGTAAGAATACAGCTCTAATACTAGCACACAAACCTTCCTCGTTCATGAATAGTTGGCATAAAATAGAGAATGCAAAGTGCGCAATCGAGTATTCTTCATACGAAATCGGAGATTTCATGGTAAACGGACGCTAACAGCAATTCTCCCCTACTATAAGAAATCATGCGGTAGTCCTCATAAAAATAAACCTAACAGATAAATTACGCGCATGAATGCTTCCGGTGACAAACACAAAACGTTACTTAAGCATACGAATGCAAAAAAATCGCTGCATCGCTTCACAAACAATATAGGCGAGATTGGGCGTTAGTCGGCTTCACGAATTTTATCTGCACAATCAGAAACAAAGAAAAATCTAAAACAACCCATCCTTTGTGAAAACACTGATGCACTTACCTTACCTCTCGTCGCCCTAAGAAAGGCACAAGAGAAATGTCAGTCAACGCTTCATCGAAACGTACTCATATTTTGCTCAGCGAACTATGCACCGTTTGCATCCGCAACCTCTACAGTAATTGAGTCTTTTTTCTTTCTTTAACGTAACGTATTAGTGTGGTTTTCCTCTACCGATTGACGTTTGCCACATTTCAGTGGTAGACAGAAGGATGCATAAGTTATCAATGAAGTCATCTGAGTACTTCCGCTCTTGTGGTAAATCTGATAATGAAAAAAAAAAAAAACAAAAAAAAAACGGTGAATTCAAGTGTAGAAGTGAAAAGGAACGAGAAGTGCTGCAAAGAAGCAACAGTTTTACTACGCCAAGGTAGCAAAGCGCAAGGGTGATGCGACTAAGTGCTGAAAGTATATAACAAACAAAGCCTTCCAAAGCTTCTTAGAAGCAATGAGACAAGCATCGTCCTAAGAAATCGACCATATCGCATTAAAAATAACTCATTTTGAATATTTTTCCGCTGGTATCAGCCATAATTAATGAATGATAACAGTTCATCATATCTCTATTCTCAACAGCACTGTTGAAATGTTCAATTTTTTGTGAGTAGTACATGTGATATTCAACGGATAGTGATAGCGATGCTGATAACAGGTGATGTCGACGATGACAATAGATGCATCTCTTAGTGCACCGGAAAAGAATCGATGGCGAAAATGAATTCGAAGTGATCGTTGGGAGAGAGGCGATCTGAGTGAGAGATCGGTGAACGAACGAACCCATCTGAGGGCCACATTCGCCAATGAGCGCCGATCGGCAGACTGTAGCGTTGAGAGATCGAGCGCGAGTGAATTCGGGGGCGGCTGGTACAGATTGGAGACTGGGCGTGAACTGAAGCCGAATATTGGCCTGCCTGTTTTCTCTCAACGGCATGTTTCACTCTTTTTTTTGCAATTTTGCGGACAGCATCGCTCAAGAACTCATTCATCGGCCACTGCTCGTTCGCATACCTTTGGATATGTGCACCACATTTGGATATACTATTCTCCCAAAATTGATAGCAGTTTCACGGGTCATATACTTCTACCGCATTTTTGAAAACTCAAATTGCGTTTACAATACCTAAGAAAACCCAACTCAAAGACTTCAACTCTAGCGCTGAGGTATTTCTAAAAAGTAAGCGAAAGCCAAAGAATATAGAAATTATCGGCGTCCACGACAATTTTTTTTTCTTCAATGCTTTAAACAATCTCATCTCTCAGCTGTCTTATAAAGAAATCCTGCTAAAGTAAGACTTCTTTTTTTTTCACAATCGAAAGCTCCCCTTTTCACAGGCATATTTCAATGATTTTCAAGTCGCTGTTTTCAGTGATATTCATCACTTCCGGAGACACTGCAACCGCATATTCTGTACTGTTCATCCATGGCATGTGCAGATCGCTTCAATATCTTTCTTCTTAGCAATTTAACGACAAAATTATAGAGCATCGTCAGCAACTATCAACAGTTTAACTGAACGTGCCCTCATCGGCAGAAAGCACACATCATTGATAACCAATACTTCGATTCATGGTTACTTCAGCTGAAAAAAAAATCGCATCTTCTGAGATTGCTCAATTATTGTGCCGTAAGATGAACGGGTTACTGGCGAAAAGGAGTGCAAGAAGCGCGAAAAGATGAAATGTGCCTCGCTTTGGCTGGCTAATTGGAACCTGGTGATAAGACCGCACGCTGAGACAACCAACGAGGATCATACTACAATCATGTCTGTGCGACAACATATCTCCTGCTTAGGACCGCGGTATCAGTACAAAAAAACGGTCCGTGAAATGACACCTATGAGTTCGCTGATGCTGGTAAGTAGGATATGCAGCGACTTTCGTAAGAATTGCGTGTCATGATTCGCAATACCATTTGGGAGCGGTAGCTGATCAGCACAATACAGAAGTGAAGCCGTCAGTGTTTTGAGTGGTCTCAGCCGATGTGTAGCCGAAAAGGAGCTACGTACAGCACTGGAATGCACTTGGAGTGCAACTGGTCCTCTATCAAACAACGCATTTGAGTCGTATCCGCTGTTCCACCTAAGGAACAACGGATTAAAAGAAAGACCATACCTCGGACAGATATCGTGCTCAAAAACTCTGCGCAAATGAAGTATGAAGGGAACACAAACGGACAAGAATGCAACTCAGCGACCCGTACAGCTCAGTCGTCTTCCAAAAGGGTTTTGGAATGGCCTTGCTGATGAAGCATAGAACAAGATGCTCTCATGGCAAAACCATTCTAACGAGTGACCAGCAAATACCTAAGCGACGGTATGATTTTATTGCTTGCTGATTGATAACAACGTGCAAAATTCTACTAAGCAGCGCTTAGCTATGCCGACCACCTTCTGAATTGCAGCACTCGGAGCCGTATCCATCGCTTGAATGTATATCGGAGAAACTTGCTAGGAATGGAGCCAGCAGGTTACGGTTGCTTAAACTCGCACGTCAGAAGACTTACTTAATATACATTCCCGATTAAACAAAGCTTGACTGTAACCTATGCGATTCAAAGAACATTTTGAGGAGAGAAGTCAATTGCGGCAATAGGTGCAAATGTTGAGGCCTATTAAAAAAATCTGTGACACTGCTTTTACGCGTCCACGTTGAGGCACGAATTCACCGACGATAGGTGGCATCACTCCGTTGTGAGGCGCGAAGAATGGTTATTTCTGCAACGGATCGGAGCACAATTTGTAAAGTTCAAAATCCAAAATGCGCGCCTTCTAAGGTGGGCGAAGGGATCTCAGCGCTGCAACGGCTAACTGCACACTTCGCACTTAAGGCGGCTGGTGGACAGAGTGGACGCCAAATGCAAGAAATGGGAGCTTTTTTTGGAGCCTGGTCGCTAGATGGTACGGGGAGGTGCTGCAGGGAGACACCAAAATCGAGCATCACCCATCGGCACGACGAAAAATACAGCGCGCCGCATGGGTGATTTCGAAGCGCCTGGTACGCACGGGTGGTGGCGGCGCACTCGCACTCGTACGACGACGATGGTGGCCGCCGACTGGCTGACTCGGCTCCTCACCCTCGACGTAGCGAAGCACTGCCAGCTCGTGCTTCAACCCTTTTTGACCGCTTTTTTTGGCGCGCGCACACACACGCGCATGCACTGGCGTCGCGTTTAGCATTTCTTCATTTGTTTCTGCCTCACAACCTAGAACATTGCACGATGCCAACCTGCACTAAATTCCCGTCTTTCGCACAGACTGGTTCCGATGGATATGACCGACTTCCGCTTGACAATTGCACATGTACGTTTGAAGATCGACCCGATGTTTGTTTCTGCAGAATCGTCACTACACTATCAAGACAGAAAATATCAAAATTAGGACCCCTTGTACACCATATAAGGGAGATTCTCCAGGCGTAGTGCTGATTCAGTATTCATCATGCAACGACCAACGTTGTAGTATCGACACGTCCACATAATGAAAGAAACAATGTTTTCAACGGAACATGTCCAAAAACTGTGCGTGATAAGTGATAGTTTGTAAATAGATACATATGATTATCGAGGACACTGCTCGAGAGTAGAATCACATCGAAGTAGGAATCGCTCGCAGAATAACGGGGACTTCGCCTCTGAACGACCATTTCATGCTCAACGGAATCGCACAGCGATCAATTCACTTTTTTTCCCCATTTTTTATAGCATCAGCGTAGAGTGCAAAGCTGCACTCGCTTCGCTCAAACTTCACTTCGTTGGTTACGCTTAGGAAGACGATGGATACACATTTACGAGCGAATTTTTTTTCCGGGAGAAATTCTTTAGAAGGGGAGATTTATTCAAAAGAAGAGTAATTTCAAAGGTTTACAGAGCTCTGATCAGTTGTCTGCAAAAAAATGGTGACTGTTCCCTATCGACAACAAAGCAAGAAACGTTTCCGTTCGTAAGTAATTAGAGTTGAACGTATTGGTCGTTAATGAATCACAGAAAATATAAAACTATGCGGAGAATTGCGCGAAATCCGCTGAAATTTGCAGTGTATAGCAGATAAAGGATGTGCACTGCTCACGTTCTCACACTGCAAAAATGATAGAGCCGAATCGTGTACACTGTTCGTGTGGTAATTTGTACGAATGCAGAGAAGGAAAGACGCAGAAATCGCCTGAAAAATGAATCTGTCCGAATCCCAATAAAGATTCACTCCAAAATTTCTATTTCCACCGAGGATGTTGCAGCCAACATCTACAACTCAACATTACGTCCAACTCTTGAACGATTTGATGCGCTCCTTCTCCGGTAGCTCTTTGTTGTGACGTTCATAGTGGTTAATCTATGCATTAGAGCAAGCATTAAAAACGACCAGTTCTCTACAAGTGGCGATGAAATATGTTAAAGGCAGTAGTCAATCTCTTCAATCTTCGAATCCATCTCTCTTGACGCAACTAAACAGATCCTCTTTTTAGCTGTTCGATCCTTGTTCTATCAATCACTTCAACAAAATACAATTACGCTTCAGCTGCTGGGTAGTTCCGCTGCGGCTTACTAATACAGCAATTACCACCAAGACCGCTGATAGTACACGCAAAGTAAACCCCATATCGAAACGTCAGTATGGATGCACGAAAAATGCTCAGGTCAACCACTTTCAGATATCGTGAAATTCATTGTTATATATCCGACGGTCAGAAAATCGCTCGAAGTTGAATCTACACGAGCAAGGCTACTGTATCGAACGCACTGTCGTAAAATTAGCTGAAATCAAAGTAAGCCGTCACGATGATTAAATTTCGTATTTCAGTCGTACATTAAAGTTCTAAGAATCCCTACAGGTTGGAAGTTCCGGAAACGTTCTACAACACCTGAATTTTACAATGTAATTTCTCAAGTCACCAGCACTGCGCCTACTTTATAAGAGGGCCCTCAAGTACCCTTCTACTAATTTCGAGAAAAGATGGAGACGTTACCACGATAAAGAGTGGAAGAAGCATCGTAAATTCGCGATTCCTTTTTCCAATACGTGTAGAGATCTATGAAACGTCTCGAGCAGTTTTTTACGTGTGCTGTTGCAATTGTAAAGCGAACACATCATAGTCAAAGGGAAGAATGAATTACGGATGCGAGTGAAACGAAGAAAAACACATACAAAAAATATCCGTTTCAGTAAGCGACCAAGCGATAACCAGATAACAATACGGTAAGCAGCATGGCCACATACATCCAAAAATCTGGGGCTCATACGCATTTAAGACCACTGATGAAGATATATGGGAAGCTGAAGCTGCAGTTCGTGTTCAAAGAAGCGGTAAAACCACGACGTGGTCATTGTGAGGTATGGCAAGTAGCGTACGCTTATTTAAAGGCGAGCAGTGACTCAGGGAGTGGGCGTTGAGTGGTCAACGCCGAGACGTTTTTGCGGAATATGATTCAGCATTCGCCAAGAAAACTGCCTGTATATAATGGATGAAATGGTGGATGCATCAAGCGATAGATGCCGCAACAAAACGCTACTAAAATCTAAACGCAAAGCAGTAAAATGCACTACAGCTTCAAACAGACTACCTCCTCCATCTAATCAATCAGAAAGCTAGCAGTTTTTGCGATGCGTGAACCCCTGTAGAATGAAGGAACCGAATATGGCTTCAGCTGAATAAAAAGCGCGATAACTGAAAGAATGCTAAGCTAGAGGAAATCAAGAGAAATTCATGCAGCCAAAACAAAAACAACACATTTTCAAAGGAAGCGATAAAGTGCTTGTTTCTCTTCTCCCTCACCCCAACTATCAAAAAATCAAAGAAGCATATTAACTTCGGAACTGCCAAAAAACAGAATGAAAAATATAACACAAGAAACAGGTTCCGCCGATGAGTTCATACACAAGAGTTGACTTCAGACGTGATTAAAGTCAATTGAGTGACAAAAAACGTCGGGATGTGTTGTGATGAAAAAGGCACACATTAAGCGGCCACTGTCGACATTGGTATGTTGGGTAGTATAAAGTGGATGCAGCAAATGGCAGGAAAGTAAGGCAACCTGGGTTGACGCCGATTCGGAGTCGAAGAGGGAGCAAGCAAGAGAGAGGGAGAGAATGGCGTCAATGCATTCATTTTTTCAGGTCACCTCTCTTTTGAGCGGCACTCACACTGCAGCCAGCCGCCGCCATCCAACAACCCTACTCGCCTCACTCTCCTCCGTCGCTGCACATCTGTGTGCCGATGCTGCCGCTTCTTGCAAAACGGCTGCCACGAGGGTTGTGACCGGCTGGCACGAAATAAATGCGCGCTCGCTGTCAGAAAACGCTCGACGCACCAAGTCGCTGGCCGACACCTAGACATAGACGCTATGCGCCTGCTGCTTTACCACTGCAGACAAAACAGCGTAGTCCCAGACAGTGCCGAGAAAGAACGAGAGAAAACCAACGAGAGGAAACCAAATCAGAAGGAGATGCCAAACGCGAAAGGGAAGCAAACACAAGTGTTTGGAAAGATAGCTGGCACATGAACGGCGTTCGCGTGCATCACTAGAGGATAAGAGTTGCAACCGTGGAGACACTATGAGAATTCGGTAAGTGCAGACGATGAAGTCAGAGAGGAGAAAGAGTGAGGATGAAAAGAGCCTTAAGACCAGCATCGGTGGTACAAACGATCGCAGCTTTGAGAGGTGATGAGCACTGCTACCACACCGAAACATTTTTAAATCCGCCGGAAAACAGCACGTCGACATCAACAACGCACTCACTTTGAATCGTGTGTTAATGGAGGTGGACGAAGAAGTATGCCAGTCACTTGGCCCGATATGAAGCCTTTCCAACCTGCTTCAGCAATGGCACACAACATCGGTCGACGCTAATATAGTTATACGCTGTGATCCCACTTGATCCATGATACAACTATCATTCTGTGAATGATAAGCGCTCGATTCACTATCATACAACTTCATTTAAAAAAAAATGTAAATAGATGAAAGAACAAGAAAGCTGAGGGCACTTATGCCTAACGCACGACGTTTGAAATGGTTGCAATTTAGTGAACCCTAGCATAACAAATTGAGACTTATACCTTAATTTGAGCAAAAAAAAAAAAAAAAAAGAAGAAAGCTGATGTGCTATCATTCAGCAAAAGCATCTGAAACACCTAGAAATGTGCAAGAGCGATGGCATGCTATACTGTTTTGTAATCAGCTCACTAGGCGAATCTATTGACCAAACAACCAAAACATTTATTAATGCACCTTCGATTCGATTCGATGGGTCAACTACGATCCCTATTACATAAATTAGTCCCTAAGAGTCGATTGAGCAATTGTAGAGAGCATACGATCGTTGAGAATGGTGCTGAGAGAGTCGGACAGCAATCTATAACATCCACGAAACTTCATTGTCGCAACTTCTGCGGCTCATAAGTTGAAGTTGCTAGGCGGCCGATTTGAAAAAAAAAAAAAAGAAGAAGGAAATTAGATTAAATTAAATACGCGTACACACGCATAGAAACCCGATCGCCATGTGCTGTGAAAAAAAAAGGTAATACTGAACTATCAAGTTTGTCCACATTCATAAGGTATATGATTTTGCGATTTTAATCACGTGATCGAATTTCATTTTTTTGTGAATAATAAATTGTACCTCGCAAACTCATAATTGAGCACAGAAACATCCGATTAAAGATTGCACGAATTGATTTCCGCTCAATCTAAAGAAATTTCCAGCGGAGCAAAAAAAAAAAAACGCTAAATTAAATCAAAACCAATATTTGAGATTAGAATAAAAAGTAGTGGAGACTTCATAAAAATATGAGAATAAGTAAGGGACGCGAAAGACTCAGATCAACTACACTAGAATATGCTGCAATTATACCTCAAAAGGCAACAACTTCAGCAAACTTATTATTGAGTAGAAATATCCGATTGAAGATTGCAAAAATTGATTTCCACAAAATCTAAAACATAAGTTTATTTATTTCGCTGAGTTAATGACCGTAAAAAACCGCAATCGCTCATCTTACAGTATGAACGCCTATGCAGCGATCGTATCAACAGTAACTGTGCAACAGCTGCGGCGACATTTTCTTGGAATTTCGCTCATTCATAACTAACAGAAGTAGGCTTGACTGATTGGAAGTTCTTAGCGTATTCGACTTTTCTAACTTCCTTATTGTAAAAGATTTTTATATTGAATAATGGATATGGTGAGTTAAGGCGCGAACTGCTTACGTCATTTCGCTTTTTACAGCGCTCAAACATTTTTCGATGGCTTATACGATCAACACAGTGACGTTCAAAAGCTGACGTAATTGTGGCATAGATGCCCAAAAAATGAAGAACAGCTATGAGGGAACGACCGTCCAACTGTGATTCGAAAATATGAGTCGCATGATGAGTGGTCTGCTGCGATTAGTGCAACCACACTACTATACCAGGAATTTGCAAGTGGGAAAATTAGCCAAGTAAAATCATCATAAGCGTTGAACCGATAGAAAAAACTGATCTCTGATTTTCAGTGGAAGCCAAATCACAGCATAATGAGCATAACTGAAAACCGAAAAACAATTTGGAGTATTTGGAAAAGTTTCACAAAACTTCGCTAAACAAAAGTTTCAGAGATAAAAAAATCCAGAACATTCCTCCTTTCGGCCTCCTCCCCCATCAACTCCCTTCCTGAAAACACAAAGAATTGCTCATCGACGGCTGGATAAATCGTCATGTTCGAAACATGTGGGAGTGGATGGATTTATAACGATTGAAATGTGGCGAAGAAACAAAGAGGTAGATGTGGCAACATTAACGCTATTTGCTATGTTGAAAGGTGTGCGGCACACAGAGCAGTAGTTTACTTAGGTGAGATCTCAGGCTGACACGCCGACATCAGCGACAAGCAAGCCTTTTCTTTCCGATCCGATGTTGAATGGAATGACAGGTGAGAAGAACGATTGCTACATCGACGACGCTGAGTGCTTTCGAATAGTGAAACAAAAACTGAAAGGTATTTCATTCGAATTTGTATTTAATCTCATCATTATTCGCTTAGAAAAAAAAAATGGAATCGAAACGCGTTCTCAATGCAATCATCCTTGAAGTATAATATCGTT
>JAARMF010001777.1:0-23931 GCA_022844705.1 Toxascaris leonina
ACTTAGAATTCAAAGTGACATTTATGGGAATAACACAAATCACATAAGCTCAGAATTTAAGCAGTAACAAACTTTTGAGTTAGTTTATATCTTGATTGCAACAATAATATGAAAATTTTTTAAGGAAATGTGGGGGGTGGGGTGGTTTTTTGTGAAATTTGGATTGTTTTTTTTTGGAATTTTTGGAAAATTTTGGAAAAATTTGGAAATTTATATTAAAATTTGGAACTCTATTCGTAGCTTTACGATAATTCACATATCATTGATTGATCGAGTGATTTACATCTGATATGGCGATATTCGTTTAACAGCCAATTTTGAGACCTAAAAAAGGAGGAAATCTCAATCCTCCCCCCCCCCTCCTCCCTCACCCCACCCTCTCCCTGCTTTCTCTCTCGACACCTCTCCCATATTCCTTCACAAAGTTGGATATGTTCCAATGTAATGAGCATCAAGAGTCGCAATTTTTTTTCTTCCTCTTCAGTTTATCTCATGACTATTGGCATCAAGCCAATGTTGTTAGCTCATTTCAGTTGTGAAGGGTGAAAAAAAATTTAAGCGTTAGCTAGAAAGAAAAAGAGGCAAAAGAGAGGCATTAAAATTTTTTTTTTCAATCCTTACATTACGAATCAGTTGAATGGTTTAGTGTGTGGCTATATNTTGAATCCTTACATTACGAATCATTTGAATGGTTTAGTGTGTGGCTATATTTCAAGCCCTAAGTAATTCCATCTTTTAATTGGTTTCAGTCGGCAAATGCGCATCACTAATCACTCAATCACAAATCGTATTCACTCATTTATTTGAGCGGTCGTTTTTCGATTTAGAAACCTCTCAATGGAGTTGAAATTGCTTCCGCTTCAAGTCATGTTCGTTTCGTATAATTTCTTCTTAAAAGAATCAAAAATAATCTTATCTAATTAAATTTCTATCCATGCAATAGCCACTTTCAGATAAAACAACTCTAAACAATGTGTAAAGGACCACCATGAGTATTTCTGCTGTCTATCATTCAAATCACAAATGCCGCAAATAAAAACGCTTTCAACGAAAGTAGGCCTATCGTAATAGCTTCTCTTCAACACTAATTTACTCGAGGAATCAATGAGCATCAACTAGAATTTAGTGGCTTTCACAAAGGTTTCTTGCCGTCATATTCATTCAGTGCGTATAAACCCTCGAGGTGATGCTAGACACGATGAAGCTTGAAAATTTCAGTTGAAGAAATTGAGGAAATATTTTTTAATTCGAAATATTATAGTCGTAATTTTGGGATGCGAACGAAAATTGAATGTGAGAAAAATTCGGCACATTAAGATGGTCCTCTCTCTCAAAGTTTTCTTTTTTTTGGGGGGTTTTTCATTATTGTGTTGCACCAATCCAAGCTTTAGCGGGCAATGATGTCCATTTATCACATGCCATTAAACGTACAACACTAAAATTTAACCCTTCCTAACACAACTAAGACAATCATCACTTATTTAATGGCACAAAAATGAGCTCTTATGATTGGTATAGAATACTCCCCTACCCCCCACTCCCACCCCCACCCCCCCCTCCCCATTAAAGACCTAACGAAATAATATTGTCATTTCAACGATCAACAAATCCATGAGTTATTTTTAGGATTTTATGGAATTTCTCCAATATATTCGTAGTTTTATAATTTTAAATAAAATTACAAACGTTCGTATTTAAATCATATAATAATAATTAAGGAAAATGTATACGGCGAANGAAATGTATACGGCGAGTCCTGTAATACCACTCTTTTTCATTACTTGAACTTCATTTTTATCAAATACGACGTTATCTTCTTTGTGAGAAGCGAATTGAGAAGGGGGCAGAAATTGTAGTTTTTTTTCCGCTCATCTCTATATAAGAGGGGGAACTAACATTTCGAAGAGCAAATTTAAAACGAATCTAAATTTATTTTCGTCGTTTTTTCTTTTCGAATCGTCAAAATATATTCAAATTTATTCTTCCATCGTTCAAAAAAAAAACCCTCGGGGAGGTATCTTTATATTAATCGGCGATATATTAGGCTAAACGATACCGATCGTCTAGTGGAGATGAAGAAAACAATGAAAAAAAAGCGCCGATATATATGCATATGAATTTAAGAAAACGCATCTCTCATCGTCTCACCCATAGCCTACTGCTAAATATTCACAGCTTCAAATAATACTGGCATCCAATTGTTGCCAATGAATGCAATTCTCTTTCTTCTTCTTCTTTTTTTTTTGCCTTAGAGTCTTTTATTTAGTACGAATCAAATCTTGGCTTAATCACTTCGTAAATTAAAGCGACATCATTTATTGAGAATGTTTCAGCAATTTTTTTTCTTCTTTTTTTTTTGTTGCACTCGATATGCACTTGATGAAATATCATTCAGTGAGAAGAAACTCATGAGCTCATTGCTATAGAAATAAAAATACGGGAATAATCTTGAAAAAAAAGCTTTTTTTTTATTGCTTTATTTGATTCGAATACTTTAATGAGCTGATTAGTTAGATGGAAAATTGTCGTAAGAAATTTAAATAGAAAATTTTTTTTACTTTATTTTACATTTTCAATATTTTATATTTTACAAAAAATTTTTACTTCATTTATTCTTCATAATATAATTATTTCTAAAAAGTTTTAACGTAATAAAACATTGTTGCTGCGGTAAATTAAACTCACCGTGAGCAAAGAAAGAGTGCCGAAAAAAAAAATGTGGAAAAGAATGCAAGCAACGCATAAGAAAGCCTTCATTGCAAAAACAGCTCAGAATATTGAAAACAACGAAAGATTGCATAATGAACGTCATCAAATCATGGAAGTGATACGGCAATAGACTCGTTACAAATTGTTCTCCGGTAAGTTCGATTTACCTGCCAGGTAGCAATATGGTCCTATCTCAATAACTATAATACCTTTCGAAAGGTTATCTTATTGTAAGAAAGGCTGATGCATTCGGCAATTTCAAGCATCTATTAATCAAAAATCTATAAACAAGAAATAAATGTCACTCAATGTCTCCACCTTCCACCTTTCAAAAAAAACCGACAAGGGAAATATGCTAACGAGATAAACGACGGATAGTGGAGGTAAAAGAGAAATGGTAGAGGTGTAAAAGACTTAAGTTTGGTGGTGCATTTATTACCAATGCACTAGTAATTCCCTTGTCGAGAGTAATGTGAAATGGTCAATTTTCGGGCGACTTTTTGCCTTAAAAAGTGCAACTAATTTAGTCATTTTACGAGGAAATGACAACGTCTAATGACTACTTTCCAACAAAAACTCATTCAAAATATCTGCAAAAGTTAATTATATTCTCATAAGTTTGAAATATTTCCAATATTTTAAATATTATATTCTTTCTAAAACAATTAAAATCACCATAGATGGGCAAATGGATATCTGCGCGATACAATCTTCACAAGTTTATTGTTAGAGATGCTCATAACAATCGATCATATTCCGCTTGAGATATTTCGATAACAATAAATACATGAAAATATTATTTATTATAAACGGAAGTCCTACCCACCTGGCCAGCGGGGTGGCGTCACTTATTGGCTACAACAATGCAAAACCACGGGCCTCAGTACCCTAATGGAAGCGCATTGTGACCGGCAGCGTCATCGACGCTCGATAGTCCGGTCAATCAAGTGATCAAGTGATAAGCGGAAGTAGATAAAGCATACATCATTGTCTAGTTTGTTTAATGCATTTAGCAATTTGAAGAAACATCGCTAAAACATAATATACTACAAGGTGGTTTTAGGGAATATGGTNGCAAAGTGGTTTTAGAGAATATGGTGTAGTTGGGTGCAAAGCAAAAAAATTCGACTGATCTCAAAAAAATATATCATTGATTTGTGATAAGCAAATTATATATATTAATATGAGCTATTATACTTTTAAATAACGAGTGAAATTTGTTGAGTTTTATTTATCAAAGTTTCTATTACGCTAAAAAGATATCGATGAAAAAAGATATGTTTTATATACAACTTTATTCGAAAATAGATAGGTAAACCAACTGTAATTAAGCTTCTAATCAAATCTATCATTAATCATTACGATTAGCAATTAAATAAAGCAAATAGAGGAGATAATCGGCTTTAGGAGAATATCATTAGCGAAAATTTAAACAAATACTTTTCTTAGCACTTGGGAGAAATTTTTTTGCCGAATATATTCTCTTTNAGGAGAAATTTTTTTTCCCGAATATATTCTCTTTTCAAATATTATTATTTATAAGTGTTATATTTATAAGTATTAAATATTATCAGCTGAAATAAATCACAATTATATAAGCATTTATTTAACTTCGAGCAGTTGATTGAAGCAATAATGTGAAGCTTATAGAGGATATTTAGCAACAATAATTTCCCTCAAGTTATATTTTCCCAGCTATCAATTGGATACGATGAGGGGAATTTCGACTGTTGTAACTGATCAACTTTTGCAACTGAACGGATTAACCGTCTATCAGCATCCAACTTTTTCTATCTAATCTGAAGATTGTGTTTAATAATATACATATTAATTTATTTGCAAAAAACAAGCTTCATAAGACACTCGATGGATGAGTTTTTATGTAAGCAATCATTGCAGAACGATGAAGCAGCTAATAGCAGCTAAATGAAGATAAAAATATTGAAGCCGCATATTAAATAACATTATGAAGCATGGCTATTTCCCATGAACGCTTCTTCTTGTAAGCTTCCAATCCCCCACATTTTATACAATAAATAATTCAACACACATATATAGACCAATTCCACGATAGAAATAAACAACGAAGATATTCAATGTAATATGTAGTGCAGCAATAAATTTTATGTTATATTGGTGCGTTTTATTCAATTTTCTATTTTTATTATATACACTTATTTGTGCTTAAATTCAATGCTAAAATTATACGTCCTTTGAATATTTGCTGAAAATCTTCCAAAAAAAAACGGAATATATAATCATTTATCATCGCGACCCGATCTTATAGATTATTCGTAGGTCGGCTTGCACATAAGACGATTATAGATCTCTTACTATTAACCTTTGAACCCGAAGCTTCTTTTTCGATCATATAAATGACTCGAATTGAGCAGTTTTCGAGTCTATAGTAATAAGGGAAATATAAAAATATAGTAGAAAAAGTAAAAAAATGGAAAACAATAAAGATAGAAATTTGCCATTTACAAAAAAAAAAACAAAAATGCAAAAAAGCGAAATATAAATGAGAAAGAATATAAAATATACAAAAAATCACAATTTAGTGCAATCGTTAACACAAAAATATTACTTCGCACCACTCAAAATAAAAGATTTTTATGCCATGGTCATTTGCATCTATGGATGTAAGCCGATACAAGGTCGTTAGTCAACGAATATCTCTATAACCGCTCTCTTAATTCGAACAAATTCGAACAATTTTTTTTTTGGAAAATATCGAAATATTAAAAGAAAATACAAAATCGACGGAAATTTTTATTATTCTCTAAAATGCGATCGCAATCTGAAAAGAAAAATTAACTACAAAATATTTTTGAAAAATATGATTTTAGAACGACATTAAAGATATTATTTAAATTTTTAATTTATATAATAATATTATTAAAAGCTTCCATCTGAATCCAGAAAAAAAAGCATCGCAAGAATATTTTTTTTTCATCAATAGGCATCACCACGAAATATTATTGTTTGATTGAAGCTTCTAGCTTCAAATTGAAAATGTTCGCTTTTCGATAGTCATCCATAAATAGGTTCGTTCGTTTTACGACCTTATTCGTGCTCACTAAAACGAGACTAAGCAAGTATTTAAGAGGTTAAAAAAAAGTGCGCATTGTAAATTGGTATCATCCATGAGCATATTGCCCGAATTTAGTATCTTTCATATCCCTATGGAGATTATGCCGTTTCCTACGCACAAAATTGGATAATGCGGCTTGGAATTTTAGTACTAAAACATAGATATATACGATTTGATATGATATGAAGCTGCCAATGCTGCGGTCGAATTTTTCAACTGTGGAAAATTTTTGTAAAGAAAAAGGCGCAGGGAGAGGGGAGGGTGGATGGAGGAGGAGAAGGATAAGGAGGATGAGGAGGAGGAGGAGGAATGAAAGAAGGAATAATTTAAGCGCTGAAAATACAGGAAAATATGGTGNNNTTAAAAGAAAATACAAAATCAACGGAAATTTTTATTATTCTCTAAAATGCGATCGCAATCTGAAAAAAAAAATTAACTACAAAATATTTTTGAAAAACATGATTTTAGAACGACATTAAAGATATTATTTAAATTTTTAATTTATATAATAATATTATTAAAAGCTTCCATCTGAATCCAGAAAAAAAAAGCATCGCAAGAATATTTTTTTTTCATCAATAGGCATCACCACGAAATATTATTGTTTGATTGAAGCTTCTAGCTTCAAATTGAAAATGTTCGCTTTTCGATAGTCATCCATAAATAGGTTCGTTCGTTTTACGACCTTATTCGTGCTCACTAAAACGAGACTAAGCAAGTATTTAAGAGGTTAAAAAAAAGTGCGCATTGTAAATTGGTATCATCCATGAGCATATTGCCCGAATTTAGTATCTTTCATATCCCTATGGAGATTATGCCGTTTCCTACGCACAAAATTGGATAATGCGGCTTGGAATTTTAGTACTAAAACATAGATATATACGATTTGATATGATATGAAGCTGCCAATGCTGCGGTCGAATTTTTCAACTGTGGAAAATTTTTGTAAAGAAAAAGGCGCAGGGAGAGGGGAGGGTGGATGGAGGAGGAGAAGGATGAGGAGGATGAGGAGGAGGAGGAGGAATGAAAGAAGGAATAATTTAAGCGCTGAAAATACAGGAGAATATGGTGACTTCCGATATGTTGCAAAATATATCATCATCCATTTTATTGCCAATTTTTAACGTCTTATCGCATTATTACTAAAATGAACTCTTCACATAAGTTAATAGTATCAATAGTTTTCTGAGCGATTTTCATGTGACAGAAAAAAAAATTGTCAGAAAAAATTCGAAAATTTTCAAAAATTAATTAAATATTGCAGCTATATAGTTATTGCAGCTATAGAGACAACAATTCGACTATGACTATAGCTTCAAACAAGTGGAATGTTTTAAGCGTTCACTAATTTCTCGTATTCTTTAAACAACAAATCACACATTTCTAATCATTTTTTATGATTCACCCACAAGAATTAGTGATTCATTAGAAAACGACCAGATTTTTGGAACGCCTGGCGATCCGTTGGGAAGTCGGCCGGGAGTCGAACACAAGTCTCTTCGATTCACAGGCGAACGCTTTACCACTGAGCTACCGNGGTTTTACCGCTGAGCTACCGACCCCCCGTGTGTCTCCGAACAGTGTTTTTTTTCCTAGTCTGCAGCAACAATTGGGCGAATGATCATTTATTTTTGCTCATTACGTTCATTTCATGGCTCATAATTGTGAATAAAAACACAACTTTTACCATTCGAAGCTTTCATCTTTACTTCTTATCAAAGAAAAGCGCCGCGTTATTGATGGCGTCGAGCATATAGCCAGCTAGGATTGTCATCAATGCTCTCCTATAATATTTTCTCATGAGTAAAAATGTATAAATGTTGCAATAAGCAGTTGGGAATTTGGACTAGTTCTGGAGTTTTTGATTGAATAGCAAAAAAGATAAAATATTCTAACTATGATGAATTGTTCAAACGCTTGCGGTCAAAGGTCAGCGGCAAGAGATAGACGAACAGTGAAAGTTACATTTAATAAATTATGAATAAGTTTAATAATACTTTGCTAATCAAACTCGCCTTATATTTAAGACTATTGAAGTGATGAGAGAATCGAAATTCGCCATTAACAGCACTTAAACTCTCCGAATTGTCTTTAATTTTTTATTCATTCTTTATGCTTCGACTTAATTTGCCCTAAAAAATAAATCAATTTCGCTAAGAAATCAATATCAATTCCAAGAATATTTTGAATTTTAAACAATTTTATTTTTAAAAAAATCGAAAGACGAACGATTGTTTCACTTAAATCCTTCATTAAGCTCAAATTTCGATCGATTAAGAAATAAGCTCATTTAGGTGCGACTTTCTAATTAATGTGAAATTTTTGANCTTTTTAATTAATGTGAAATTTTTGACCGCATAAATTTTTTTCACCATTCATCGTTATGGATTTGCTAGTGCACGACCAGTCGTAAAAGAGCTCCAACCAAACTCTTCGACTCCAACCTGCTGGGCCATGCCGATCAGCATCACTATCAGAACGACAGCACCGGAGCAAACCACCTCTTAAGCCTAATAACGATGAATCGACTTGTCAATATCCGATCGGCAAAAGACAGCTCTAAGCCTTAACCTTAATTCAACCTTACAACTTCACCTCAACGGAAGCATAAACGATATGAAGAGACATTTATTCATAATGAATAATGACTTCGTTGATTGAGTAATTGCTTCATATTTGCTTCATTGCATCGTAAATGAGGTAATTTTGTTTACTTCTATTTCCGTGCATAATAAACTCAATGTTTATTCAGATGTGAATAAATAAATAGAGCATCAAAATGATGGATCATTGAATAATACGTAAGAGTAGAATAGAGGAATAGAATACAGGAATAGACTATCAAAATATAAAAAACAATAATTTATTTTGTGAAAATAAGAGAATGAATGTGCCGTTGTGTTTCGTAGTTTATTGTGAAGGAATGCCATTCATTGAGGTGTCCATTTTTTTTGATGGGAAAATGATGACGNNNCAATTTTGTGAGGGTTTCGCTTATCGAATCTACATGAAGAAATTGAGAATAACGATCGAGGCGACCATATGTTTAGATGATGGCATTGAAGCACAATGTTAGCAGAGGATAATAAATTGCATATAGAACGATGCAGATTTACATTTATTCATCGCTTAATAATGCAAACATTTAATAATATTGCAATGAGCAAAACCAGTAACCTATGACCTTATAGCCATCATAATAAAATGAGTTTATTTGTAAAAAAAACTTAACATAAACTATAAGAAAAGGTGAGGCATTCCAATCGTAAAGAAAAAGAAAAAAAATTAAAAAACCTTCAAAGTGATGAAATCCGATTAGCTATAAAAGAATAAAAGATTATAATAATAAGCTTATAAGCATAGAGAATATGCAAGCAAATCCTCTATTACTATTTGCAATCTCGAGGTTTGCATCTTTGCGATCATGAAAACTTTATGAGCAAATTCGTAATTGGTGAGTGGGAGAATATTTTCCGTTCTTTCCGGAAACGGCAATTATGATCAATGATCAAAGATCATAGAACACAAGAAAAAAAAACGTATATGACTCGTGTGTTATACGTATAACTTAAGAAAAGAAATACAAAATAAATGTCGTGCATTCAAGACTACCCGACACTATTACCTTTTAGAGTGAGAGCATATAACGATGTGGGGGATATATTGGAAGAAGACGCATTCAACATCACATAAAGGAGAAGCAAAAAACGAAAAAACCTGTGAGAGTGGTTTAATTTGTCTGAAAGCTTGAAAGTTTTTTTTTTGTTGTTATAAAATTGATGATATTATAAAAAAAAACATGAATAAAAATTCGTTTCTTCTCCTCAATTATAGCACTTTCTTTTCCGTATGCCTTCTTTGTGAGTTCACTACTCGTTCTTTCTTCTTTCAGATTATTTGTGCGCCTCTTTTTCAATGACTTGCTACAAATCTATAGAATCTATTTCGAAATATGAATAGAGGCAAATAGAGGCGAAACGAATCAAATTAGCAATATTATTTGCGGTGTTGTTTATTATTTCATTGTAAATGAATCTATGCATTTAAATGACGTTTTATTTATTTAATGCTCCTTACGAATTTCTCAATATTTAACTCCAAGCCGGAGCAATTTTACGCATGCAACTCCTCACTATACGTTTATTGGCTCGCTAAGAAATTCTTACTCATCAATATGCAATAACTTATTGCTATTCAGAATTTCGAGCCTACTTGATGAATCGATATCCATAAAAGCTTCAGCTCTTATACTTGAAAACTTAAAACTTCAGGTCACTACAAGATCATGTTCAATCCATATATTTTCCGATCACTCGAAAACTCTCAAATCAAATGAGATACTCATCATAATTGAATCTTTCTTTTCATATTGACTATTACATTCTCTTATCATATCACTCGCTTAAATCCGAGATTAATAATGATATCCTGAAGGAAAGAAAGACGAAATGAAGGCATAAGAAAAGATTATTGATGGACGAACATATCGAGTTGTTGCTTGGAAATGACACTAGTTATAATAGAGTTTTGCAGATTTGCCTATGAAATGGAAACTTTGTAATCTAAAGGATATTGATGGCGAGGGTTGTTTACGAGTGACAACATTGATTAACACCCTAGTGCCATTGCCGATTATCCATTCCGCTTACTTATGCAGATATATACTAATTTAATATCCCCACGTCACTCCATATATAACGGGACTGCTTTTTTGAGGGCCATATATTCAGGAATAGGATCCTCTTCTATAGAGTGGCAGGAGGACGGGGATGGGCGTAGGAGGGGTAGGGCTGTGAGACAAGCGACATAAGAGTCGGCACTTGCCTAGTGAGTAGCTTTTCTTATTATTCTTCTCACTGTCTCTATCGGAGCACTCATGCTCATTCCAAATTAGCTCCAACATTCGGCTAGAGGAGGAGCCTATCAGAAACACTGAAAAACTTCAGCATTCAACTGGAGAAGGAGTCTATCAGAAACATTGCAAAGCTGATAGGATTTCCTATCCAAGAAATTGATAGCGATAAATGAGAAGAAAAATTCGAAGATAGGGCTAATGAAAAATATTTGAAAATAAAATATTTTTTGCATCATTAATTGCGCCCAAGAAATATAAATATAAATTTGTAGCCGAATTGCACATTCTCAATTCAAATCCTTAATCAACAGTTGACATCAAGCCAAGACTGGGTTTGATAATTTATCCACTGATAAAATGATAAAAATTGGACATATTGAATTCATATCGGTTAATGTATTCTTAATCCAACGAATCTAAATTCAGACTTTCAAATCTATACGCTATGACCTCGAACTTATCAGTTGGTGTGGTGATAAAGCATATTATCTAATAAGGATTTTAATTAAGCTTTGCGGCCAATGATTGTACTTATCTAATTTCACATATTTAGTTTCTCTATGAGCTGCCGAGAAAATAAAATCCCCAACCATTCGAGCGATAATTGGATGCAATCTATGAAAGTGTTCAAATGAAAATACTATATTTGTGATAGAATCTAAATCGATCATATTCCATATCAGTTCAAGCGAATGCTATGAAAAATGCTGCAGACAGACACATACACACAGACAAACACTCAATGACGGCAGACAGACACAAATAGACAAGCATGCATTAACACCACAATATACATCATAAATACAATGCCGCAGAAACACATAGAAATACCTCTTGAATTATGAACGTCATTATATGAACGTCTAAGAATGGCTATAGAAATCTCTTTTAATAAGAAAGTGTCACTCATAACAAATAGAAATAATATTTACGTTATTCAACCTAATCGAATAGGATCTCTGTCGTCTTGTTTGAGGCATTTAGATTAATACTTTATTTTCTTGCTTGTTGTCAATAGGCTCTATAAGGAATGAAAAAGACATCGCGAAAAATATTTTCGCATGAATACCTTGAAAGTTTGCAAGTAGGTAAACTCATCACTAGAGGGTGGGGGGGGGGAGGGGAGGGGGGAGGGGAAGAGGAGGAGGGGGGAGGGAGAGGGCACAATATACATCGTCGGGTAACCTTATATAATATGTTTCTTGATGAGCCATAATTTTTATTATTTCGTGTCATAGCCACAATGTCGATGTACCCTATGAAAATCCTGCACGATAACTATTCTTTTATGTATTAATTAAAATATTAAAGCATAATTTTGCCTAATTATTGTTAACTACTACTAGCTTAGAAGCCTGCTTCATCTAACGAGAGCAATGCAAAAAAGAAGCCAATTATATAAGCTCTTGCGGAGTGCTTTTTCATCTATTTAGATCTCATCCAGAATTCGACGTAAATTAATTATTACATGAATATCTTTTTTTATTGAATCGAAGGAACGAAAGAATTCCGGTCGATCTTCCTCTTTTTAGAAACGAATGTAATTTGTGACAACGATTTTGTTGTGTTAGAACTTTGTTCCATTTCTAAATCGGCTCTATTCATTGCAATAAACGATCCTTAATTCTATGGCTCTATTGAAGTGTAAATCCTATAAAGTTGTACTATTCGTGCAACATTTTTCATCATTAAAGCTAAAAATGTTAGCTTCAAACGTTTAAGCTAAACTGATTAGCTTCAGCATTTATTTATCTTTTTTTTTTTTCTAAACTAGCAACAAATTTTTTTCTATCAATGATTAAATACATTGAGAATATTTTTACTCATTTATGTTGAGAGAAAAAACCATCGTGAAAAGATTTGACGTCATGCAGAATACTTTTGAAGTCTAAATTGATTTAAAAATTTAGTGTAATTTATAAAATTAATATTGAACGGATGCCTCATCATTCTTCGATAACTTCCATATGTGTCACTTCAGAAAAAAAAAAAAGAATTTTTTTTTTTGAAGAAGAGAAAAGGAAAGCGAAGAGAACGATTCGAATTGCATCAATGCGAATTTCCTAACGACGAAAAAAAAGAGAGAGATAGGAAACAAGAGAATATAAATTGTGGAGTGCAATCATTTATGCTACTTGAACACAAAGAAATGATTGCTGAAAGAAAGCAACAAGTTAGATATTGGGAAGTTCATTGAGAATTGGATAAGGATGCGTGAAGTTGTGCGAGTCGTTGATTACATTTTGTGTGTCGTTTACGAATTGAGAAGAAAAAAAAAGAGCCGAAGAATATCGGAAAATGAGGCAACAAAAGGAAAAAAAAAAGACGAGAACAACGAATGGATGCGTAGTCTTATATAAAATTTCATAAGAATTACTAGAGATGATGATGCTCTTCTTATTAGTTCGATAACTGAAGTATTATCGAGATTTTTTCATTATTTAGACTCCCAAAAAAAGAAATAAAATCTATTTTAATGCAGTATCAAATTTAATGGGAATGATAGTCATTTTAATAAAATTATCGTGTATATATATATATATATATATATATATATATATATATAATATCCAATATTGCGAAATTATAAAGATATAAAGAAACAAAGACGCTTATCGATGCATCTGACATCTATGCTTAAACATGATAGGCTATTGTGACAGATTTTAGAAACGCCTGATGGTCAGCATTCTGGCGATCTGTTGGGAAGTCAGCTGTGAGTTGAACCCAAGCCTCATCGCTTAACAAACGAAAGTCCTACCACTGAGCTACCGACCCCAACATTACAAAATTATTCTGCAAAAATGTAGAGAGTATTCAAAAGGAAAAATTTGCGAAAATATTTGAATGCGCTCAATTCAAAAGGGTGAGAAAAGAGGCCGATAGAAAGAAAACTGCTAGACGATTACACTACCGCTTTATAACCGTTACTAACATGAAAGCTTTCTATGCTTTGTGTTTCTTTTTTTCAGAAGCTTAAGCTTTTGGCGAATTTGGATATATTCCAAAATTTTTTAAAATTTTTCATCTTAATACTCATAAAAGACGAATTCGCCCTCTCAGAAAAAGGAGCGAATTGACGAGAATAAACGATAAAAAAAGGGCATAGTAATTAATAAATCGAATACACTGAATGCTTAGAATGTTATCAATTCGAAACAGTTTTGATCGCTTTTATAGATAGTCGCTAGAGAGCGCTTAGAGAAGAATAACTATTGTTTAATATAACGGCGACAGAAGAATACTAAAGCGAAGAGAAAAAACACAACATGATTCGCAGAGAATAAGAGAAAGAAACAAGATTTATGAGGAGGAAATTTCGATGGAAAAGATGCAAAGAATAAATAGTTTCAATATATTTTAGTAAATTTCTTGATGCAATAAATGAAAATAGTACATGATCAGAATTATTGTCATATTTCATAGAAATAGACGAATAGATAATATTGCGTTATTGTTGGTGGAAATTTATGAAATAAATCCCCTTTGGGATGTGAAAGCGATGATGGAAGAGTTGAATTTTTGAAGGAATCAATTGGAAAAAATTTTACTGAGATTCTCATTTCTTGGAAAATCGCGAAAAAATCGCGAAAAAATCGCGAATGAAGAAACGAAATTTTACATGTTTGAAAGGAGCGAATGCGATTTTTGAGGTGAATTTATTGAAAAATTGAAAAACTTTAACGCAAAAATTATTGGAAATCTACGGATAACAACAGCTAAAAATGTATGTATTTCGAAGAATTTTGCTGAGAGTGAAATTCAAAAATTAAGAGAATTGAAAAATATTATCGTTGAAAAATTGCGCATAATTCTTTTCATTTTGTCAAATTGTATATTTTTTTGGTCATTTTGTCAAAACAATAAATAGATATTGTGTTGATTTCACATCATTTTGACGAGCAGTTGCAATTTTTTTTTTTTTTTTGAAATAGCCGAGAAGCCTAACGAATCAATAACGAATTTATTCAAAGAAATGAACGTTGTAATGAGATAAGCTTGTAAACTTAATGGAACATATTGAGGAACTTAATGGAACTTATTGAGGAACTTAATGGAACATATTGAGGAACTTAATGGAACATATACGAAGTTGTGGTGAATATTTTTATTAATATTCCATGAAATGAGCAATATTTCTAGACAGATTGAGCGATGGCGTCGTCACGTTAAAAGCATTCAACTTTTTCCTATAACAATACCGATCGGATAGGACATTAGCCCGTTGCATTCGGCACACAAAGAATTTCTCTTGGATAAAGCTTACTGATCGATACGATTCGAGGGCATTTCACGGGCTCGGAAAGTGCTTTCATTTCTCATCGGCAACATTGAATATTTCAAAAATAAAATAAAGAACGATTTTGTTGGAAAATTTAACCGCATTAGTTCGATTTTCCTCAAATATTTTGGAGACTCTTTGAGAGTCTTCTGAATTTTTAGTGTACTCTTTGAAAAACGATTGCATATTAAATAGGAAAAATGCATTGAAATATGATGGAAATATTTTAAAAACTTCTTAATGAAATATTAATGTAAGAGGATTGGATTTATGGACGATGTCATCCTCTCAAGAGGAGGAAAAATAATTTTTGCAACGGTGTTTGAAGTGATTTTTTTCAGGAAGAATATCCGATCAACATCATTTATATTCACTCTGCTTGGCCAATCACGCAATCAAGAACATTTATGCAAATCATTGATGCTTCATAAACGACTTCCAATACATTTCAAACATTTAAATCTTACTTCTATGAGGAGATCTTCTTGTGCAAAAGATGACCTACATCTTGCACGTATTTACCATCTATAACAGATTGATAAGGAGGTCAAGTTTTGAATTCCTAAAAAAAATTCGTTTTAATTTTTATTTTCGGTCTGATATGTGGATCCTGGACGAAGAAGTGTTTTGGTGCATTTTCTTGCATGATCAGTCATCCGAATGCTAATAAACTGTAAAATCACTTATGCCAAATTTGCTACCTTGCGGGTAACTGGTATTTACTTCCTAGCAATTAACGTTTATTTTTTAGTGTTAGTATTTATCAGGTTAAGAAAAATAAAGAGCAATTAGAGCAGACTTAATTTTGCGTAAGAGAAATGCAAAAAAATTTCAGCGTACAAATGACAATTACAATTTGATTGAGAGTTGCAGTTATATCTCCCAATTTCACGATTCAATAGCAGATTTCACTAAAACGGCGGAGGTTCAAATCTCATCATAGACAAACTTCTTGCAATTTCCACCAATCATTCGTCATTCAATTCCCAAACGAGTTAAATTCTTCTGAACGCATCTGCACCACATACGTCTCTCTGCGTGGCAGATGTACGCATGAATTGCCGATCGCGTTAAAAAAAAATATGTGAATGAACTCCTCACTAATCGTTGGCCGGAAGTGAGCCGCTAGGTTGGGGCACTCTTCAAACACTTTGTCCGATGACGGTGAAGCAAGCGATGGGATGAGGATGGGGGTGGGGAAAGGGTGAAAATAGTGCATTATATTCTATTGTCAGCTTGTGAAGATGACGCATTAGCCTATAGCTGAGAGTGTGCTGAGGGTAGGGCACGATGGCCATTCTCTCCGATCACATAGGTGTACTCTTCTATTCACTTCAGTGAAATTGTTGAATCGGTATTTTTAGATGAAATATTAATGTTCAAGTGCAAGATCGTCGATCAACTTAAATATCCTGGTCACTTAGTGGGATGGCATACGAATCACAAGTGATAAATAAAGATTCACTCATGTTTAAAGGACGAAGTTCGCGACCTATTGTGATGATGAGATGAAGTGCGACTAGGACATGAGCAGGACATATGAGACATCTCAGTTCGACGATGCAAACATGGTGGAAACTTTATCGATTGTTCGAAAAAAAAGAATGAAACAATAATTATTATGATAATCAATAATATTCATCGTCGTTTAATTGTTGCCATCATTGAATAACTATAGTTGCACATTTAATTATCTTCGGCAATTTCTAAAAAACGTTTTACGAGTAAAATAATTACCCATAAAATACCCCAAAAATTCATATTCTATCAATTTATTCTAGCCGATGATCAAAAAAAATGGTGAATGAATTTTATTTCAAGTAAATTTTATTCCAATTCCCTATACTTCAAAACTACTGGAGAGGTGAATACGCGTGTTCATATTGAGGTAGGGGATTATCACTGTGCTCTTCAAAAGCGTAATAACTAAACGTGCGCTCACTTTTGTATATATTTGTGAATCATTTGTTGCTTTCTGCATTAGCTACTGCTCGTTCAGTCATTAAAGAATTGCGAACTGCATTTCGACTCGTCGACTCCGTCCTACTAAGCCATCCCGACCAATGCCCTTTTCAGAACGACAGCAGTGGAGCTAATTCAAATCGGATTCATCTTTGAAGTGGAATAGCGGTGAAACGACTCGTTAGTATTCGATGAGCAGGAGACGAATCTAAGCCCTAACTTTCATTCCACCTGATCGGACATTCAATGATACCACTCGTTTAGTAATTAAAATATACCCACCCATAATTGCAGAATATCCCTCCTCCACTATAAAAAATTTATTATTATATAGATGAAGAAATTTAAACAATTTCCTATTACGCAATTAATTCGATTCAATTCCACTTAATACTGCATATCTTGGTGATGCGACCTTCCTTTGCACCGTGATCGCATAAATGCAAATTCCATACCCGAAGAACGACATTAACAATCTGTGAGTCGTTATCTCGCAGCAGTATATATACGAACGCCGGTGATCTAGTGATCTACTGCTCTCACAGTAGCATATATACGGACGCCAGGGTCTAATGATCTACTGCTCTTGCAGCAGTATATATACGAAGGCCAGTGACTCATTCAACAGTCTATTATCTTCCACCGCTCTAAGCGTTGGTGTTCATAAACGATGTGTGCATTGTTTGTGTCCGTCTCGTATTCTATACGCAATTCATTGCTGGACAGGGTTTGCAACATCAATTTCAATGATTACCCCATATCTCATCCAATATTACTGAGAGATAATTTTTTCCTCGAATGAAGGTAATAAAATGTCAATGATTCCACTAACCCGTTAAGCCTTTCATAAGGAGAAACAAGTCAACAAAAGAAACTTGAGAGATCGAAATTTCTAGTGAGTAAAATTAATTATTTTAGAGTGGATTTATGAGTATTGATGAAGCAGCTAAGAGGAGAAGCATTGATTATTGTGAGTGTATTATTAATATTATCCTTAATAAATCATTTGTTTTTCATTTGATTTGAAATATACAATCAAACATCACATGTAATTGTTGTTCATTCATCTATTAGCATAATGAAGAGTGATTTCCGCAACAACATAGAGCAAAATACGCGCAGAAAGTGTAATGAATCATAATTTAGAAACGTATCCTGAAATCTGTTCTGTATATCTTTATTGATTTCGATTAATTTCGATTCAATGGTTTCAATAATAGAAATTGATTCCATAGAAGATCGAAAAAAAGTGCAATGAAAGCACAATAAATGAACCACTTAGAGTCTCATATTTAATAAGTGTAATTTTGAAGACGAAAATAACTGAACAAATTTTCAATAGTGCTAATTTTTTCTTTTCTTTTTTTTTTTTGAATTATTCATTAGTGAAGAAACTTATTAAGAAGAAGGAAGAATGTCGTTAGATGAAAAGAGTTCTACAAAGGCAAAACAAAATTTTTTTTATTATTGTCACTTTTATTTAAACGCAAATAAATCGCATCATTTTTTTTTGTTGTTTATTCATAGTTTAGAGTCAAAAATATTCATAGCTGATCTCATATTGTTGCTATTAATTCACCTATCACTTCAATTTTCTTATTGAAGAGAGGAGGAAGAGAAACGGATGAAGAATACGCTGAAAGAAAGCAGTTTCGATTCGACGGGAAATTAACTCGGCGAACGGATATAAATACTCAACGATGAGCTATTTTTATAATAAGTAAAATCATAGATTTATGAAAACAACCTATTCTGGTGTAGAAATTTTCAATAAAACATCAAGAAAGACTTTTGATGGAGCGCTCAATCTATGCAGAAAAATTATTAGAAATTATCCTGAGAAAAAGATTTTTTTCGGCAGAAAATACGCCATCTCTCCTAAAAACTTTTCGACAACTTCATAGAGAAGGTGCTATAGAAATAAATCAACGCTGAGTTCATTTATATTCGCTTTAGCGAATATTTTTTCCAGATAAAAAATTTTCCAGAAAAAACTTTTTTTCCTGTTTATTTTTGCTTGTATACCTGTTGCTTGTTTGTCTTTCGCCTTGTAGCTATTGAGGTAATGAGACAATATTCGATGGTACAATTCCCGCCATAGATTGACGTCATTATTGTGTGATTTAAATTGTTATATCCGTTTTAAAATCAATCAAAGATATTTAAAGATGCAGAAAAAAAGGATTCGCGACGACTGCTGAGCTATGGGAAAAAATAATTTTCGTCGAGAATTCATACGAATAATTGAAATGATTGAAATATTGAGTTGTCAAAGTTGTTTAGTCGTTCTTTTTACGAACAAAAATTGAGAGTACTTTAGATATGCAACGAAACAAAGAAAGAAATAAAGCACTCGATCATTGTGGTCGAAAAATCGGCGTAAACAAAACACAAACTCGTAGATTTGTTTGTGATCGAAATGCTTCGAGCGTCATTAGCGGATGTTAAGACACCTAAGCGTTAAGAGATATCCTCAGGGAATTTATGCGATACTCGTTCGATTTGGAAACGAAACGAACAGAAAAAAAAACTGAATATAAAATTGAGAGTTGTGAAAAGAATTGAATACTATGAGCACATAATAAATTATACTGATTTGAATAAGAGAATATTGAGTCGAATAGAATATGTGAAAATCAAAACACAATATAGAATATAATTAAAGGTGACGATATTGGAATGATTTTGGATTGGAAAAGAATGGATGAGTTTCATTGTCTCGACTATGTAAAGATGGATAAAACTTTTCGAATTTTTAGCTTTGTGTTAGATGCTTGCATATTTTGCAATACCCTATATAGCAAAAGAATAGCAATAAGCAGTGACGGGTTTCTTGCAATATTCAATCCATTTGAATTGAATACAGAAAGCAATTTCCCACTTGCAATGCCTTAGTCACTGACTCATAATGAGTGCTAAAATGCAAAGATTCTTTTAAGTCTCTGAAGTCAATGACACTACAGTCTAAAACCTTCGAGATTTATAAGGGACATTCATGCTATAAATTAATATTGAATAATCGACTCCTTTTGTTATGAATATCCCTTTCATAGGCATCAGACGATTCATCGAGACAATCTGAATCGCATTAAAATTCTGTGAAATTAATGAAAAATTATAATTAAATGAAGATCCTATAAATAATAGTCAAATTATAGGTTAGGTTTTCACTCATTTAAATTTCAATAGGAATAAGGTGACAGTCAATACACTAGGTTGCTCAATGCCATTACCGATACTGAAAGATTTCCGAAGGGATTCATCAATTTCAACTCGAACGTTTCGGCTCTCAGAAAATAACGAATGCAATTCAAACGCTTCACTGAAATACCATAAGAAGGGAACTTAAATGAGAACTTTTTATTGCATTACATTAATAAATATGTTCGAGTAATCGATTTCTGCAAAATTATTTTGAGTTCGATCATTTATTGCAGAAAATTCAATCGCTTTCATAGCTCATCAATTGAGGAAAACTGCCGACATTCTCATGTAGAATTCAAACCAATTCGGAAGAAATAAATTCTCCGAAACAAAAATCTTTAAAAGCTGAATTCAAAACGAGCAACTAATTTTATATACCGATGCTATCAAGGAAATAGATATGTGATTGAAATTTTTTATTTGAAGCTATTCCTTCAGTAGTCGACTGCATTCTCTCAATGTGAAAAATTCTATCAAGGAAGTTTTAAGCGATATTTTTTTTTCATTTTATTAAAAAATCTTTGCAAACTTTGCGGGTGCAATTTTTAGAAGCGGTTGGTCGAATAGGCAACGTACCAATACATATATTGTAAAAATCTTTTCCCGATGCATCATATGAGCTTTGCTCTTATATAAATATCATTAAACTTAATTGATAATCATTGCCCATATTCCTATAAGATTTTGATAGGATATACTAATTTGCATCGATATTGCAACCACTAACTAAATCACTTTTGCAAATTAAGCAATGATTCGATAAGTGATCCATTTGAATGAGAACAAAAAAAAAAAAACGAGGTATGTCGATGCAAAACATAAGATGAAAAATAAGTCCGAGAAAATAGTGCAATGAAACTTGAAATGACGTCATTGAATTGTAATGAACGCATTCGACAATCTCTCATTGAAGAGTAAAGGACGATAGCACTTATTCGCTTAGTAGACCCCATTGAATCTATACGAACGACTCATGCGCACAAAAAGTTGACGTCATTATTTTTTTTTTTTTTTTTGAAGGATTTTGCAACATTTCTTCAAAAATTATACAAACAGATGCAATTTTTGTTTATTTCTTACTAAATCGAAAATGTTCCAAAGTAAATTCCACGCTGATATAAGCGGAAATTTTGAAGAATTTAGCAAAAAAATTCATAAAATTGAGGGAAAAAACCGTCGAAAAATTGAACGAACTTAAATTCAAATGGAATTCATTCGTTTAAGTTCGGTAGCGTCCTTAGTTGACCAGTGAAGCAAAGACAAGCAAAATCGCTGTCAACAAAATGAAATATTGAGGAAGAAATTTCTTGACGATTACACAATAAATGCTCAATCAAATGTCTATGGATCATTAAACTCTATAGAAGAATATCTATTGTATATTCCAAAAAATATAAATAATAGTCGTATTGTTGCATTCGATGAATCACTTTTAAACTGATGAAAAAATAATTATCGAACGAATTTACTCATTAAAAATTTGTTACTTAATTGAGTAAATTACTTAATTACTTATTGATGTATTAATAAATATATTGTATTCTTAGAGTAATATTTATAATAATTTACTCGCTGAAAGATTTTATTTTGAATGATTCAATCCGCTATGAAATTGAATGCCATTTTGGTGATCGAAGTGCTACATCTATATACATCTAACAAACTCTATCATCGTGGATATTATAAAGAATTCTAGAAAATCTCCACCAAATGAATATTTCCTGATGAGTATTTTTCAGACTACTAGAGAATTTCTGGAATATTGCATATGAGAAAATTTTAAAATTATCTATAAATATGAGAAATATTTCGATGATCATTTCAATAAAAATTTTTCTCAATTAAAATATTTCCATGNNNTTTTTCTCAATTAAAATATTTCCATGTCAATTTTAATTTAAATTTTTCAACGCAAATATTTCGACGTTTATTTTATGCAAAAATTTCTCAATCTTAAATAATTCTCAATTCAAATGAATCATAGCGAATTGAAATGCTATTGCACTATAAATAATTTCTATTAAAAAATATTATATATGAAATAAGTCGAGAAAAATTAGCTAAATATTTGAGAAAATATTCGAGAGGAATAATGATTCCATAAGGAAGTCTCTAGAAGAATAAGGATTCTGGAAAGATTTTCGCAGAAGAAACTTCCCTAAGAACATTTTTTTTTCTTTTGCAATAGGAATATTCAAATCTCGATTTTACAGCAAACGTTCAGAGAAATATTTTGCATTTCGTTGGTCTCTTCAAAAAGTTTCCACTATTCAGAGCATAATATAATTTCTGCTCAACCGGACGTTTGCGCCTTTTTGACCGGACGTTTGCGCCTTTTATCGACCACATTTTTGCGCGCTTTTAAAGCTGAAATACTGAAATAATTCAAAAAAGGGTGAGTATAATCTCTAAGCACATTATAGGGATAATATTCCACAGGAAACATTCTCTTAGTACATCAATATTCAACTGCTTCTAAGCTGCATATGTTGAAATGCGCGAGTATATTGATGCAATAATCATTGCAAAACTCGAATTCTAAATGGAGTTTTTACTGTTTTTCGTTCATTTGAGTGCATGATTTGGGTGCAGTGAATTATCCAATTATAATAACATTATAAAATCCTGGAAAATCTCCACCAAATGAATGCTTCCCGACAAGTATTTTTTACATTACTAGAGAATTTTATCACGAAATATTAATTAATTAATCGATATTAATTATAAAACGTTCATTTAAATAATTATTATTGAAATGAATTGAATACCAACTTAAAGAAACCACATTATTTGATATTTGTCAATGGGAAGCAGATAGCTCAGCGGTGGAGCCTCCACCTCTTAATCGAAGGGAGGCGGATTCGATTCCCTGCTGATTGCCCAACGGATCGCAGAAAGATTGGCCACCAGGCGTTCCGAAAAATGCGGTCACAACAACCATGTGTTAGCGCGGTTATCAGACGCATCGACAAGGGAATCAATGAGACTACAGTTGTCTTTGTCTTCGTATCTTTTATTTATCAATAATATTCGGTGAAAAAAAAAACTTTTTATATTTGTTATTTTTGCTCAGATAAATTAATAAAATTCACATCATTAGTTCTTGAAGAAATTCACTAATTATTCGTTTTTTTTTTTTGCTAAAATAGTTGCCGGAAACTTGACAGCAAAATGTCGTTAATGCATAATCTTGATCAATGGGCAGTCGAAGATCACTTATCAATAATCAATGACCTAAATCAATATTTTTTAAATAATTCGCTATAAAATATCAAAATATTCTTATAATATTTATTAAAATATGAAAGCCATCAAATCCAACTCACTCATCTCAATAGCTCAAAATTACGTCTTTGAAAAGTTTCGCTACCATCTCTTTCGTTTTTCTCAATAAATCGGACAACGAATCGATGAATACCCATAGGAGAAATGAGTTTTCAATGTAGAGAAAGTAAGGAAAGGAAATAATTATGCAATTCTCTTATTTTTCTGAATATTTTATGCTTGAATAAACTCTCCTTTAAACCACCAATAAATACTAATTAGCTTACAAATTTTTCTCTATAAAGCAGCTAAAAACTCGAAAACGTTTCATACAAAATAATGATGTTTATTATACAGTTGATTGAAAACTGCGAATTGTGACTCATATATGCAATCGCAATTTTCTAATCAAAAATCACCAAATTAATAAGCTTTAACGGATCCTTTGTGTAGAATCACCATTGTATATCTTAGTCAGTGCGGTGGAGAGGAGGAGAAGGAAGGAATAGGGCCAAGGAAGAAGGAGAAGGAGGAAGGAATAGGATCGAGGAAGAAGGAGAA
>JAARMF010001777.1:24087-35956 GCA_022844705.1 Toxascaris leonina
GGTTGGAAAATATTCGTTCTCAGATCAATTTTTTAATCAAACTTGGTAACATCATCTCATTTCTATTCGGATAAACCCCTTCATATAAGCAGTTGTTCAGGTTAAATCCTCAGCCTAGATCCCCTTTATTGCATAATTGAACTCTTAAATTACATTTCCTAATTGTAAGTCATTTAAGTAAAAGCGGCTTTATAGAATCATAGCATCACAATAGTTCTTATGAACGCTATGAACGAATAGCTTTTGACGAGTGACCTATGCAAAACGACAATCTGTGCGCTATAATCGTTTCCGTATGTCCATTTTTGACCATCAAAATTTGATGACCAAATAAATGATGGAATTTTCTTCTAGTGGTCATTTATCATCCATCATTCGAGGCAATCATTGAATAAAAGCTACACTCACAAAAGTGTATATCATCATTGCTTAAGTGGATTGCTTTATATGGAATAAATATATTTGAAAGGATAAAAACCGATGGGATGACTCATTTTGTTTTGCTTTTATTAAGATCGACATAGCATTATTCTTTATGATATGAGTATCACTTCGAATTCTGTCTATAATTTAGTACGAAGAGAGATAATAGTTGCATTGATACGATGAAGTCAAACTTTCTTCACCTTTTCTTTCAATGGTGGTGCACAAATTATTCCTTTCCGGCTAAATGCTTTGTAGCGGTTAGCTAACAACGACGAATGCGACAATATATGGATATTATCCACCAATGAAAGGAAATTTATGGAATGAGCGTGAAGACTGTAGTTGGAGAAGGAAAAAATTAAATTCTTGTATTAAAAAATAAAAAATAAGAAATAAAAATCACGTTTCCTAAACATTACAATTTTCAACACTAATCTTAATTCGGGATTGGGAAAAACTTCCAAAAAGTTATCGCAAAGAGTATTGCAAATTGTCACTAACTGCGGTCAATCGTTATTGCAAGATGAGTCATAATTTTTTCCATTTCACAATAGTGGCCAAAATTGGCCGGTCAAAATGCAAGGAGTATGCTTTTTTTATAACTATCACTTTATAGAGTAATCAACTGGAATATTTTATAATTTATGCGATCGTTAGAGCTTTTCAACTTAAAAAAAGAACTGCGGGATTTTCCATTATTTATTAAAATTTGGGATGAAAATATCGCTGAATTATGATCATTATTAATATTTATTGCAAAAAGAGAAAAAAAAATTTTGCCCTTCAATGGAGGTAAGTATAAGCAATTTTTAGTGAAGCGAAACGATGTGAAAGAGTCTAATCCCTTAGGAGAGGCAATCGCACAGCTGCAGCCATAAAATCGTCTATCAATTATAATCGTTCAAGAAAGAACAACTGACAAATCCTATAGGATGGAAGTAAATTATTCCGAATGATTTCGAGCAGCTTATCAGCCATTCGTTTAGACAATTGTAAACATTGCGAATAATTTTCATTGACATCGAATGCGATTAAATGCTTAATATTGATAAACAAACAATTTATGATAAATATTATCGTTATCAATGCAAATTTATATCATTTATATCATTGCAAATTGATTAAGTAACAAATAAATTGCAAAAAAAAAATCACAAAAAATATTATTTATATTGATAGATGTTTATCACAAAAAAGATTAGTTGCTAAAATAAGTTTTTTTATATTTTAGTGGATCTTTAATGTTCATCCTATTGCTATATTCCTCAATAAGCGGAAATCAAGATGAAGTTCATTCGAATACTATATCATCACTCAATAATAATGCCATTATTTGATATTATGACTAAGAAGGAAATAAAATATGTGCACTTTCAATAAATTAAAAAAAAGTAAAAATTAGAAAATAAACCGGAAGTTGATATGAGCTCGTTATGATAAGAAGCGTAGCGCCTATTAAATCATCAAAGAATTCTCGTAATCTTATCAAAATTTTGTTAATTTCTACAAAATTTTATCTAAAATGTTCCTCTCAAGAGCATTCTAATTCATTAATTTGTAACAAGTGATACAGATGAGGTTATCTATTTTTTGTTCTTTTTTCTTTTGTTTCATCTCAAATCATCGATCAATAACTGAACATCTGTCGAATAATGTTAATGAGAGTGTTTAATTAGTGAAATTAAATTTAAATTAATAAAAATTATTTCATTTAAATTTCGATTGCTAAATTTTATTGGCGTTAATTATTGGGGGATTTCATTGGCAATACGAAAAAAAAATTGCTTCTTAATAGGTCGTTTGCGAAATCAACAAAATACAGATGTGGCAATTCTTTTCTTTGCAATCGACACTAAACAGTGATCAAAAATACTTCAAGTATTTAATTAAAGTCCTTTTGATGCCTAATAGCATTCAACAGGAAAACAATTTATCAGTTCTATTTAAAAAGTTTAATATTATTATGCATTATTTTTATTCTTTTATATTTCTCTAATCAGGTTGGGTTCACCTCATAGAATTATTAATTTTCATATAGCCGCTGAGATCTTTGAATAAGAAAACTAATCGCAGCAAAAAAATTTCCTGAAGAGACCTAAACGATAGATTCGTGAAACTTATGTGGTTTTTTAATTTGTGAGAATATCAATGATAAAATCAATTGCTTTTGTTGCTCGAAAGCCCAAAAAAATATCGGAAAGGTTGATACTGTTTAAAATATGGAATTGAGATTACGGAGGGGATCAAGAAGGCTCATGCTCCTCATAGAACTCATATCACTATCACCTTTCAGAATATTTTCAGGGTGAATTTTCTAAATGCTTAGAAAACAATAAAGAAAGCTATGTAAAGAATTGTTCTGATAGATCCTTTCCTAGCTAGTTGAAAGCTAAGTTCATGACGCTCCCACATAATATAATATCCGAAATAAAAATTAAGTTCATGACGCTCACCCTCAGGTACCTTTCGAAGGATGCAGAGAGGAAGATAGCTAGAAAATGATGCATTTTATTTAGGCAAAGAATCAAGTTGAATTTAATAGTCGGATATTTCAGAGATTATAAGTTGAAAGTTGTAATCATAATAACACAAAAATGCTGATAAGCATCAGTGTAAAAACCATAGAGGCTTCAACGAACGCAATAAAACAATAACTGTTTTGGGCATTCGATGCTATTAAATGCAAGGATTGCGATAATGCTCGAAATATTGATGCTGTGAAGTATGAAGCATACAATTTGCACTTTTAGATGATTTTTTATAGATGAAGAAATATAGCAAGCAATGATTAAAGAAATTTCGACTCAATTGCACATACGTATCATCAACTACGAAACTGAGACCATCAGATCTGAAGAGGCACTTTTGTGCTGTAATTGATATGCATCAAATGACATCTTCTGAAGGAAATGCTAATGTGCCACAAGTTTGATTATATTTTTCAAGCGATTAAAATTTTTCCACAAAAGATGAAAATCATCGCAAGGTTGTGTGCTCATCGAAATTTTGATGCCATTTTCCAGAAAATTTTTTGAATTCTTCCACAAAGATTCGGGCAACAATCTGCGAATTGCCAAGGATTTTGAGATCCTGAATTAAGGAATTATTATCATGAATTTGAATTATTCTCTCAACGAAATTTCAATAATCAAATTACAGCAGTTTACATTATGAATTCAGCGCTGGCATTACCGCGTTTTATCAAAAAAGGGTCGAGAGAGAAAAGAAAATGCAGCATATTGCGATCTGGCGACTAGTTGATAACTGGGGCCCCTTCATATGCGCCTATCTTATAGGTATTTATAACTTGTTGCTACTTTTGCGATGATGCGGTTCATTATTGAGCATTCTTTGATAGGTGACAACTTATCTTTGATAGGTAACGGTTTAAACCTACAACCAGAACGATGATCATGGTAAATTGCATTGAACTAAAGCAATTGGGGTGGTGGATTTATACCTGTTAATAGTCAGAAGTGGTTAATTGAATGGTGACGAGATGAGTTTGTAAATGCTTTTGGACGGGAACCAATTGACATCATTGTTTTTTAGTTTTGACGGATGTTAGATTGCTGCTGTCAGTGGAAAAGATAATTCGAAGAATCCTTTCACAGTGCTAATATTCGAAGCATTTTCACTTCTTAATGATTCGAATAAAAATGTAAACATTGAGAGAATCTCTTCAAAAGGACGGCTGCACTCGGGTTAAAGTTCATCTAATCACAGCACTCCGACAAAATTCATTTTTTTGTTCATTAAGCGAACAACTCAACCGTTAAATTGAGTATATTCGATTGCAAGGAAGTGCGAAATGCTAATAGCTTAACCATCGCCCAAATCGGAAAGTCAACAATGATCAAAAAAATTTTTAGATAGTTGAAGATTGGAACGCTTTCGATCACAAATGGAGCGTTTTAAGGTCATAAATGATTCGTTCGGCTGAGAATTTACTTCCGTAGAAATAAAATTACATAACTTTCTAACAATATAATACACATCCTCGATAAGGCAAAAAAGTAATTGAATTCACTTAAATTAATAATTTCCTCAGTCACCTATTCAATGAAAATCAAGATAAACGTCGTTTAAGTATCGAATAACGGCATAAAATGACGGCGAAAAATAAAATTTGAGTGTATCGTAAAATATTTGAAAAACAACAAATTAGAAAGTTGCCCTTGTTGATCACTAAACGGAAATAGACAAGAGGAAATAAAGCTATTCTCAGGAATAATTAAGTAAATGGTGAACTGATTAAAGCTTTGCATCCAGATGTTAGTAGTCTATCGAAACATTGCAACCAGAAANAATTGCAACCAGAAGTTTCACATGTTTACTTCGATATACCAAATTTCACAGCTGTGTTGAACTTTGACCTTTGACAACCATAAAAAATGCCGCTTCTCGTGTAAATATCGACAGCATGTTTGCATCATTCAGAAAAATACATTGGCCCAAATGTTGTTATCTCACGCAGAATATCGTCAAAATATTTTTTCCACGCACTTCGTGGAAAAAATATTTTGCATTTCGGGGATCACATGCAAAAATATCGTAGGCAACATAGCTCCGATTTAATCGTATAGCTTAAGATCGGTAGAATAAGCGTCCAATAAAGGTATAGATGGCGCACAGTCTGCGCGGATGCAAATTGTTTGTTGCAACAGTTATAAAATTAACGAAGTGAAACTCGCATTGTGCAAATAAATGTGCTCATCATAATCGATGCATTATTTGACACATAAATGGCTCCATTCATCTGTTAAATAATGAAAAGCTTCTTTGTATATAACACATTAAAAAGCCTTTTTGAACATCACACAATAAAAGGCCCTTTTTGAACACAACATTGTGAAGAGCTCTTTCGAGCAGAGCGTAGTGAAAAGCCGTCTTGAATATAACACATCTTTACTCGCGTTGCTTAACGCTACTGCCGAGAAATATGCTTATTTCCGGATATTTGTTTACTGTTTTTTAAATTTAATTCATCGAGAAAGATGCCGCTAAATCACTTTAAAATGTGGTCGAATATATCGCTCGAAAAATATGATCAATGAAGACGAGCTATACTATGCATTCCATACGATGCTTATAGGTCTATAGCAATAATCGAGGAATTCGCCGTTTTTTTTTTCGCCTATTGATGAGATTCCGTTTATAAATNNNATATCTGTCCTTAAGAAAGTGAAATTCACAACAAATTTATATCATTCAACCTACTGATATAAGCTTATTCTGAATTAACTGAAGGTTTGTGCCGATTTTTAGCTGTGACAAGTGCAGTAAACAGCCGTTGAATATACCTCAAAAGTGATATCAATTATTTTAGTAACTGCTTAAACGAGATATCATATTGGAATCATTCGAGTTACCCTGTTAAAGCAGAAATCCCCCTTATTCCCACCTTAATGAAGAAGTCCTCCTTATTCCCACTTTAAAAGAGAAGTCCAAAGCAAATTTTTATTAAAATATTACATAAATATATAAAATTAATACACAAAATATTACAAAAAATTTACATAAATATCACATAAATCTATAAAAATAATCGCAATATTCACTTAAAATGACGATAAACGAAACAATTCTCTGAAAATTATTTGCCGTCCGATCAGCTCCATCCGCAGTCTACAACGATCATTTAATATTTTCACTATAAGTTGACGACGATTGCGATAGAACAATAAACACTCAATTAAATATTGCAGCACTAAAATTATTTCAAAAATAAATTTTGATATCGATCGATAATATCGATTTTTTCAGTATTTTTAAAATTGTCATATAACCTATATGTCTCATATAAATGACTGTCGAATTGAAATGGTTAAATTATTGGAGTTTAAATTTATGAACGGAAGCGTCAAGAGAGCAATGGATTCGAGATTGAAAAAGCTGGTGCGTGGGTGGGTGCATTTCGATTCTCACAATTCACTTCACTTAAGAAACTATTTGACGGCGTTTTTTATTTTCAGTGTCAAATTAATCGATGATAGCAAATGAGATGAACGATGCAATAAACATTGCTAGAGTTGTTAGCATCGCATTATCATTCATCAACACATTCCAAAATCTTTTTCTTAATATGAGCTAATTCTACAGCTTAATATTAAAGGAGTGATAAGCTGCCTAGATTTATGTAAACTTTCTAGCATCTTATAGGATTCATTTCTGCAATCCGTTGTAAATATTATTGAGCCAAACATCAGAATCAGAATCCCTATCAAAGAAGTGGAAAAATGATGGAGATTTATGCATAGGACTCAATCATTCATTGTTCACTGAATATTCGAATAATCCTTGTATGGATTCTTCCTATAAATACGCACATCAATCTTTGCTCGATGAAACAATAAATTTTTAGTTCTTTAGAAAAAAAAAATCCATTTCGTCTATTAATGGACGGAAAATGAGCATTTAGTCGGATTACAACTTGTATATTAAAGTATGGAAATTTTATGGATTTGCGAGTGATGCCTTATCCAGAAAACACCCCCCCCCCCCCCAATAATTATGATATAGCACTCAAGAAATGGCTATAGAATATATTCGATTGCTGAAAGCATTTTCATCTAACAAAATCTCTCTATTAATAATAAATGACGTTCATATTTGAAAAATAAACTATGCTTTATTCTTAATGAAATATGCTTTATTTTTAATAAAAACTTGTTTTATTAAGTTGCAAGAGGAATACGTATTCAATGTTTCTCTTTTATTTCAATGATCGAATAAAAAGCATAGGAGAAAAAACAAAACAACACATTCGATTGTGTTGTCATGATGCGTTTTCCGAATTTTTTTGTTTTTTTTTGGGCAACAACACCAACGTTTTGATGGATACCTTTCGAGCGACAATTTATATAAATGAATGCATATTTCCTTTAATTTGCTCGTTAAGTGCAACGGTTCTTATATCGATCAATATGATCGTTGCCTCATATAGGAATTAGTTATGTTAGTTGATTAATTAGTATACATATATACCCTCAGGGAATAGCATCATGTTTTTGTTGAATGGAACAACTGTTATGATGTTATAGCATGCCAGCGATGCATAACTTCTATGCTAACCAATATTAGCGATCGTTTATTTAAGCATTTAGATGCAACAAAACATGCAATTGTGCTAGATGACACCATCATTTTCTTCACCTCAATAATCTCTCACTTTTTTTTCTTTTCTCTCTCTTCTGAGTATTGCAGGACTCAACTACTCAACTTGCACAGCCAACGTAATCGTTGAATTGAAAGTTTTGATGTGACATAATGGCAAACAATTGCCTATTGTCCAGTAATGACGAAATAAATAAATTAATTAATTAGTTAACCTAATTAAATAAATAAATGTTGTGGGAATTTGCAAAAGTGGTACTATTAGAGCTCAACTTAGACAGGCAGAATACACAAATTGAGAGATTTTAAAGTGGTCTACCTATGCGGAATGATCCAGTAACGGAAACAGAAGCTAATGTTACCATTATGCTCAAATATACATTGTACTTCAAGTTCGCATTTGAAATGAAGCTGAAAGAGCCTGAAATCCAGAAAAACATTAAGAGCTCCAAGGAACTCCGAGAAAATGGCACTAAGAGCTTCGAGGAAATGACTTCCAATTATAAAATACTTCATTTCATTTATAAGCAAAACGAGTGAAAACAACGCTGAAATAGAGGCTGCAAATCTATAATGGATACTAAACTATAGCCATAAATAGACTAACGGAAATTAAGAAATTACATATGATACAAATTTAAATATTCGCTAAATTCTTGCCACAATTAATATGATAAGCTCCTCGGAGTCATACTCCCAGTCATGTTCCCGAGTCATGCTCCAACACTTTTATGAGTTGACAACAAAAAATGACGCTATCGACCGCTCATAAAAATTTTCCGCCTTTTCTTTGGTTCTTTTTTTCTCGATTCTATATATGTTGAACGAAAGCGCCGAATTGGTGTAAAGTGTACGCATGACTGCTTTTCAGCTATCAATATCTATGGCAGTTTTTAAAATCGATAGATCATTATGTAATGCTATTTACATATGAGGATGTCCTATGATGTGGCCAAAACTTATCGAATTTCATGGTTTTAGCTTTAGAGGATCAGAGTTCATAATGGTCGACGAATAAAAAGATGAACATAGACATAAATAAATAGATCTACGTTTTTGCACTTATATGAGTCGTCAAAGCAAAGGTGTGATATAAATTCACAAAAGGTGAAAATGAGGTCACCAATTCGAGAAGTGGTCTTTCCTCCTTATCAAATTAGGTGATGCTATAAAAAATCTAATTAAAAATCTATAAGCAGCAACGTTGGAGTATATCTGAAGAGAAGAACAAGTGGAGATTAAGAGTTCTGACATGAGTATGAGCAAAATTATTGGGCTCCGTTAAGAGTCATTAATTTTTCCTCTTGCTTTTTTTTTGTTGATATTCCCATGAATAAGCCGATGAACAAGTGACGGCAATGACAGCGCTTTAATCAACGCCCACATTCTGAGGAAAATAGCGCCCTCTTGTCAAAATATCCTCTAATGTGAAAGAGTATATTGATATTCACTAGGAGTTAATATGGCTGCAAAATAAATTGCAGCCAAAAAAAATTTTTTTTTACAACATTTCAAGAGATCTTCAAAGCGAACGACGCAATGAGCAAATTTTGAAAATGCCAATAAGTTTGAGAACTGAACAGATTGCCGATTTTATTATATAAATGAGCCTAGCGAATCTTCTTGTATTCATCAGGTATGCACGAATAAAAGTGTACACTCAACTATAATGTACAGACAAGACGCATATTCATATACAGGTAGATCGCATAGGTATACGCAGGTAAACATACCTGTATATAAAAACGTATTTGAAAGGTGGACATTTGCAACACAGTTGAGGTAATATGTCTAGTTGGATGAGTTCTTCAGAACGATTGCTTCCGTTTATTCGATGGGTTCATATTCATAAGTGCAGAAACGAAGCCAATACGTAACGCCATATAGAAGAATGATTTATTGCCGACGTGAAACGATCGAATGAACTCAACTCTTATGATATCAATCAAATTTGAACTCTTCAAATATTGATGAATGATTATTATTTGCTATTTTATAGCAAAATAATAAATATTATACATAGCAATTGATAATCTGAAATACTGAAATTTGTGCATATCAAATAGCTTTAATTTATTTATAGTTCGTGTGCTCATAAAATTACTTTCTACTGAATAAAATACTCAAATTTTTTTCAAAAAAAAAATGCTATTTCCTTTCGAAAAAAATCGCTAAAGCAATCAGGCAAAAAAGATAGTGATGAGAAATAAAACGGAATAAGACTTAAAGTCGATTATTATCGATCGCCTCATTTCCAGTTAAATTCTTTGAATGTCAGTTGTCATTTACGCTTTTATCGAATTGAAATAACGATAGGAAATCGACTTCTTTTATATATATATAAAACTAATATTCTTTTAGTATATTTCATGGAAATTATTTCAAAAAGAAATGCATTCATATAATTCATTGATTAATAATAATAATAATAATAAATATATCTATTCCATATAAACAATACCCTCATTCATTATTTCATCCTTAAAGATCTCTAGTCGCATTGTAATTTCATCGATATAACCGAATAGGCGAAAGACGTTAACGGATATTACGCAGACGCAAATTTATGATAATGTTGATCGAATCGCTCATGAATAGCTTACGTATTCTATTTCACAAATATTCCACAGATATTTTCTACGGCTGCAAACAAAAAATGATCCACAAATTGCGCAATCCTAACGAGAAGGAAATTACGAAATATAAATATTCGAAACAAATCCACTAAAACATCCTAGGAAATAAGGATTGCTCAAGTCGATTCTCTTGATTAATTTATGTCCTCTCAATGGATCTCATTAGTCATCGACCGGTCATTGAGAAGTTCTATGGACAGCGATTTGATCATCAAGAGACCGATGCTATCAATGGACAGTCAACGATTGACCGGCAGAATGGACTATATCGCAATAATGTTGTAGGTCTCTTATGCTTTCTTTGTATACGTGTACTCTTTGCTCTTTCTCAATGAGAGAGAAAAACGAGAGGTATGCGGTTGAAGCACTGTAAGTTTGTAGGTATTGGCTAGAGCAGAAAGTATCTCGAATTGCTATGCTTCGCAACGGATATCCACTCATAAATCAGCATTACTTTCTTCGCAATCAAATATATACGTATAATGAAACCAATCTGACGAAATAGAATTAACGAAATCGCAGTGGTGACGTCATAAAAAGATGACGTCATAAAAAATTCCAAGACTCTTCATAATCTCAAGAAGAACAATGCAATGATAACGAAAAATTTAAGGCTGATAAGGTCAGTATTGTAATGTGAATGTAATATAAAATATTTAATATAACAAATAAAAATTAGTTCATTTGAAATGAAAAGAAAATTAAACACTCCTATATGTGTTGGTATATGAATGTCATAATATGAACGAGCACAAAGAATTAACATTTCAAGGATCGATCGTAGATATCGCTACTATTTGAATAAGCTTTATTGCTGCTAGCTGTAGGAAGCATCCGTATCTCTTCTCATTTTTATGTGCACATATGTTTATTTTATCTTTCGAATACTCCTCGAAACTGCTTATTGCATGAACAATCAATGATATGGAAAAAAACTCAGAAAAGAGCCAACCATTTGGACCACCTTAATCATAATCTCCTAGCAAATGTCTGATTCGAGCGGAGTTTNAGGATGAAAAATCAATGATATGGAAAAAACTCAGAAAAGAGCCAACCATTTGGACCACCTTAATCATAATCTCCTAGCAAATGTCTGATTCGAGCGGAGTTTTGTGGCTAAATGATTGTGGCAATGACCGCATAGCGGTCAGTGGTCAATAGATGGTGGACAAATATAGACAGCTTGAACGTTGCTGACCTTCTACGGGATCCTATATGACCTTTATAGATTCAACAATTAACTATATATGCTAAGGTAGAAAAAAAAACTGGAAGCTATTCGAAAAACAAAAATTCGTAAAAAATTTTCAGACGAGAGACAGAGAGACAGAGAGAAGACATGAGAAAAAAAAAGAAAACCATCGAGGGATTCAATGCGAAAAATGCAGCGAAATCATCGATACCGATTGGTGTATTTGGTGGAAATGGAAAGATTATGGGAAATAGAGAAGCTTTCCTTCATAACGACAAACGACGACAACAAATTGCCTTAGGCGATCGAATTCCGATCGTGTCGAAATGCGTGGGATTGTATCGATTGAGATGCTTTCAACTTGCCTTTGTTAGCTAACGACTCGAAATAAATCGGCAACGTTGCTTGTCACTCTCTTTGTTTGGATTTTTAAGTTTGTTCTTTCTTGAGGAAATTTTTTTTCCCAAGTTTTAGCGTTAGTTGCGCTCATATCGTTAAA
>JAARMF010001778.1:0-35901 GCA_022844705.1 Toxascaris leonina
GGCGCGCCACCGCCAACCACAGTCATACCATGATGAAGTTCGCCGTCGGTTGGTTCAAGCCTGAGCTGAGCGGTCGTGTTTCCTGCCGCTCAGCTCGACGTGGTGGAAGGGTCGCGAAAGGACCGTCAGATATGATGGTCGCCTGCGAATATGCAGAATAAGCAGGCGACCGTCATAAAAATTATAACTTCGCCATTTAATGGTGTGGCCGTGAAAGTGAGCTACACTCAAAATGAGAGAAGTAGCAATCATCTGAATTCTAGCAAAATACGTAAATGGATCTGCAAAAAGGATATCAGCTATTGATTGCTTCATAAAGAGTTTAACCCACCCGCAGTAGAATTTACAAATATATGAAGCAAGAGGAAATGCAAGACACATCGAAAACTCAATAAATCAGAATGAATTGCAGCGACAAGAACAGACCGTGAATTATGTCGTCTGAAATGCACCGCTGTGATCTCTTCACAGCGTATATTGCAAGGCCAAGGCAGGAATAGAAACGTGCTGAGATGCTGCACATGTGCACATCTGAACCATTTCAAACCACTCTTCCCACATGTCACGCAAAACGACACTTGGAAGAAAAGCAAAAACAAGCCAAGCACAAGCATTAGATAACGTTTTGCAGCTCAAGAGGCCATAACATAGTAGTAGAGCAGAATCTTCTACCGCCTAGAACGACCAACATGAACAGGTACCACAGTCTACTGAAGTGACGAACTCAAACGAATAAGGACCAAATGGTCAATCACGCACCGCACAGTTGTACCCAGAAAGCAAAAGACCACACCTACTCAGCTGCCGAATTCCACAAGATCCTCCCACACCTCATGTCCCATCTTTTTTATTCAACGGAGCAAATATGCAAATGGTAGCTACCCTTTTACTATGATACTTTGAAGAGAGTTGGCAGGTTGAAGATCGACACATTGGCAGGTTTATTGCTGTGGTCAACAGGACAACATCTGGTTGCGAACCTACTGGCGACGTAGGTCTTGGTTGTTCGAAACTTCCTTCTCCTAGCCTTCTTTCTTCCACGAAGCACCTATGACGCAGTAAGGGTTGCGGTTTTTTTCGAAGGACCGTACTCGTCCAACGAAACTTCAACTAAACTCAATAATAATGGCCTCAATACGCGATGATTTGCACTTATGCCAAATAAAACAATTTATTCTTCCTTCATGGCCCGAACCATAGCACTTTCCCACAATACATTACATAGACAATACAATGATGAGCTCTAATAGTACGCATCCTCTAAATCAGTGAGGAGAAGCAATAGCACAAACGTAACATAAGAGAAACATCTTCAACGATGAGTGCAACACCTAGCAATGAACAGTAATTATGAACATCACTATATGGATAAGAGACCCAATCTCATATCCAAAGAACAATAAAGTGCATCGTGCGATCTATATTAAGCAAGCGTGTTTCGTATCTATGCATGCGAAAGTTACCTTGGCTACCCACACTCATACCATTAGAGACTTTTTCAGAGCTCAGAACATCATAAGGCATTCAGAGACAATACTTGAGAAGATGACGACGTATATCCCCTCACATATAAGCTGGTCAGCTAATTACCAAACTCATAAATAGCAAATCCAAATTCCAAGGCATTCATCATCATAAAAAAACTACCACCAAACCAATTTTCGAAATTATTACACATAGTCTCTATACGCCCAAATGTTACGAACAACAACGATTCAAACGCCCACAAGTAACATAACTATGAGACAAGCCCGGAAGTGCAAAAGTAGAATTAGATCTAACGCATGATAAATCAAACGCAGGAAAATGATTTAGCCCAAACGGCAGTGAATTGAGCACGACCCGACAGCACCAAACTTAACCTCATGAAGTAGGAAATGGCGTGCAATTTGTGTCATGCTACACATGAGTATGTCCTAATCCTCGGCAAACTTCACAAGCCAGCGAAGTAACTATGAATACGTGAAATAACTACGAACGAATGAAGCAAACGAATAAACAAAATGAATGAAGCATCAAACGCCCTAAATATTGCTTAGGTACAGGTGCATACTAAAAGAACGTATTCTTGAGGTAAGCTTCAATGCAATACTCCAACAGCTCTAATAAAACAAAATCGATCTTTAGAAAGATTATATCACTTCATATACAAATAAACGAGACTAAATGTAGGAAATATTGAACGCGTTAAATGCACAACACCCGCTTGTAAAGGCAACAGCAAGAAAGGCGCATAAAACCATTTCGAGAAAGGAAACAGCGAATAGCACAAAAGCAAGCAGGGGACGACCAAACGTATCATGCAGCATCCAATTTCTTTATCACATATAAAATAGTGTTGAACCTCAACGGCCAAAAAACACCGAAATATACCACCTAAACGTTACTTACATGCGAATGTTACTCGCAATTCTTTCAAAAACAATCGCACTGAAAACATCATTTAAATCGCGCATCGCCATCCCCCAAACTCGAAAATTTTCATAGACCAATATTTTTGGCAAATTATGCATGCCGCTAACGCCAACCACATATCAACGGATCAAATAACAGACTAAAACCTCCATAGAAATTCGAAAATTATCATCAGCTTGCTAACGTTGTCGCCTCAACAATGTGAAATGATGACTTGAGCGAAGGCATTACTAAGATTGAAAATGAAAATTCCGATCTTGCTGCGCAAATAGGAAGTTTTTTTTGCAGTCACCAATTTATTCCGGCGTACATTTATTGCCTCAGTGCGCGTTCGCCTTTTAAACTCTCTGCATTTGCACGCAATCTTTCGCAAGTAACGAGGAGGTGGATTGTGCGCCTCATCGACCTTGTACGGACATAAATTCCCACCATCACCCCAAGCTTTTAGAAGTGAACTGCGACCAACCCATGTGAAACTATAAATTCTCAACACCTATTATCCTGCGCGTATGTGCTTGCGAGGCAACAAAGTTCAGCCTTTCGAAAGGAAACTGCGGTTTTGGAAACATGATACGATCTATCAACTTAGAAGCTGACTTCCTAACACGAACGATCATTTCACCTGTAATCGAGAAGCCACGGGACCAGAAAACCAGCCGAACAACTTGCGATCGACAAAATTTGTCGCGACCATGTGAGCGCCCTCAGCCCTTTTAATACTAAAAGTGCCCGGCTGCCGAATGCAATTCCGATCATTACAAAACGCATGCAAAATTTTTGGCACATTTATCTATGCACGACCATTGTAAACAATCACGGATAAACTTGGAATTCGATATAGCGTTCCCTTTCATGTCAGCTACTTGTAACACTTGGTTAATTCTGTTGCAGCAGTTCCCAGAGTGAAAGTACAGGATAGACAGGCACTTAGTTATGCACACAGTCACGATTCAGTATGACCACGTTTTGCGAATGCGAGTCCGCAAAACACAAAAGAATTAATGTGAAGTTGTTAGTTATGCCATGCAGCTGGTTCCGCACAAGCTCACTCACAGAACAGATAAAAAACACCGAGAGAGACAAAGAAGCCAACAACTAAATCACCGTCGAAAAAATCGGTCCGATTCCAGTGGTTCCAAATACGTTTTAATAGCTATAATGCCATTTCGTCCGCGGAACTTCCTCTGCTATCCACCTGCAATTACTAAGCTGGAACAAGCAATCTTAGCGAAAAGAACGTCGTAAATACTCTCATATGAGCATACTATACGTACAACGCGAAGATATCAGTATGGCTTGTTACGGCAAGGTGTGTTCTCTAAAAGAGTGTGCGGAAGCGAAGTGATTCACATTGCGCAATCCTAGCATTGAAGAAGAGTTGTTCACAGCGCACAATAAATTTCAATTAGCATATGAGCTTTGCTATCTAAACAAAAACTTCCAATGAGTCTAGTCGCAGTAAGCGCGCAAAGATTGCCCTCTGCTAGATACACATTTTTTGAGAAGATCGGAAACTACATACACCTTTTAAACTAATGAATCAAGAATAAATGAAACCACTCTATCTAAATATTTGAAAACAAATTTAAATCAAAACTTGATGAATGAAAACGATGGACAACACGACCTTAAAAAAGCAACGATGTACTGAGCACCGCGATCTACTGAGCTACAGCAAAACAGCGTTTTATATAGCAACCTGTCTGATAGCGAGAGGACTCTTTCTGGCGCTTCCGTTCCTCTTCGTCTTGGTTTTTTCGTCGGCACGCTTCGGTGAATCCAGAATCGTAAAATCAAGCTTTGGCAGGGGTCGCGCTGCCAACGTTCGCAACTGTGCTCTTATTTGACGCGGTACTGGCGCTGACATAGCCGCACGCTGCAAGCATCTCCCTTAACACCAATGGTAGTGCAGCTTCTCTTTACCAATCCGAAAGCACTCCATGCCCTCTTTACCACGGAAAACTGGTTTCCACTAACCACAACTACAAAGTACAACCTTCTACATCGTTTTCTATTATCGAAAGATTTAGCGCTCGAACTCTCCGTAACTACAGCATGACTACGCCACAGGATGACAATACAAAAGAAAAGGTGCCCCTTTTCACGGTTACTAGACTGGAAGAGGAGGACGAAAAGCATAGGACATCATAGAATTTAGCTTCGACATCATAGAATGTAGAATATACAAAACAGTTTGCGCCTTTTGCATAAAAATATGAAATAACCGAAAACAAAGCGACGAGCATATCCAAAAAGGCCGCTTCGCCCAAAAATTTGAGAAAGGGTCAACTTCAATTGACAGATATGTAAAAACTGATGTGAAGACATGTAATAGCTCATACATTCGAATTTGTCAGTGATTAGGAAAGGAGGCATTTAGCAGTCATCGAAATAAGAATAGATTGGCCCTCTATGCATGAGGACCGAAAATTCATCGTTTGTGCTCGTGCACGATTCGGCAAAAATCCGGTAGCATTAGAACGAAGTTCTTCAAAACCACGAAACGATCCGAACTTCATCTGGATCAGACTCAGCTGTCGAACGAAAAAACCTTTGATGACCTTTATGTGATATTTTTGTGATCAGGCAATGCACATCGTCTAATGCTAAGCTGCATTAAGGAACAGATTACACTATAAGATCTCAGCTATATGTGTAGTACACTGGCTTCTTCATCTATAATGACGTCATCCGTACACTGACTGTTGTCGTCATGCGCTCAGCAGCAGGACGCTCACCCTTCCTTGCATTTTTTGCTTCTTGCTCACCCTTCTTTGCTTCTTTTCGTCTTCACATACAGGAATGTCGAAAGCAAGCTACTTGCCACATCGAGTAAAACTCGCTCTCTCTCCATAATCGGAGTCACATCACAAATCTAGCAACTACAACACAGCAGTCGCAAAGCTGCTTCGCTCGCAGCCTCAAATGTGGGTCGATTCGAGCAATAAGCGCAATATAACTATGAAATCGAATGACAAAAAGCCCTTCGCATTTCCTCGTTAGGACTGTCCAATATCCCTGCACCGGCGAAATGTAGCCGCACGATCACATCGCTAAACAACAAGAGCGAAATTTCCCACCTATCCATCACACATATCCTAAACTGCGCAAGTGACTAACTAAATTCCGCTTCGCAAACTGCATTGATCGTTTATGCAGACGGTCGTCATCATCAATATCGTCATCATCATCGCTACGTTCCGCGTCATGATTCCTTGTAGAGTCAGCCAATGTTCCAACAATCCTGTGTGCTGGACTTCGAAGAGGGGATCCCGAAATGCGGAGACGTTTCTGCGATTCCACTGAGCACCTGAAACCAAATAACATGCTTTGAAACAGCGGTAATCCGCAGATTGCTTGTAGTAACTAAATAGGCGGTGAGCGCACAGCTACAGACGCATTGTGCTTCATTCGACAAATTTTGATGGTTTCAGAAGCAATAATCGGTTTACACCGCACCTGACCAGCAATGCGAATGGTAAGCGTTTTCGATCCTGCATCACAAATATTTACTTTCCGTCCTCGACGACACGTGTTCCTCGCCCTTGCTCAAGTTCTCGCTCACATTAAGATGCAAGACTTGCAACAACCTTGTTATCATAACAATCTTATCATATACAGACCTAGCGCACAGCTAAGCAACTGCTAGGCGTTGACAAATCGCGCTGTGTCAACCTCCTCTCTCTCTACCGTTGTGGATGTTGACAAAGTGCGGTTGTTCAACCCTCTTTTAAGGCAATAGTCATGAAACAAAGTAACAAACCCAGACAGTGAAGTCAGACGACGAGATGATATCGGCGACGACACCGATGAGGAGGTCGTAGAATTGGCATCTGGCATTTCAAATAACCGACGCTGTGGTCTCACAATATTTTCCCCGTCCTCCATTGCATTGCTATCGCACTGACGTCCGAACGAGTCGTACAATTCATGATCTTCTAAATCTCGTTCAATATTTTTCACGTCTTCACGAACGAGGCAATAGCGTTTAGGTCAAAATCCAACAAAGGAAGCGCTTCAGTGCAAAAAATGCTACCGGCTGGTATATTCGTCGACTTTTTTAAAAGCTTTCTTCAGCACCTCAAACTGCAAATCACAATAAATACCAAGAAAGCAAAACCTTACTGGGACTGATTAACAACGTCGATACGGTTTCAGCTGGAATCATCGTCGACAGATCTCAAGTATTTCATGTGAAAATTACATGTACACGTTTCTTTAGAACTTTGATGATAATAAAAATATGGAGAAGGAGGAACTGAAGGACTGCCGTGGGGCAGACGCACAAAAAGTAAAGAACAGAATGACAGACACACCATCATCGCTATCGCAGTTGTCGAATCGAAGACGCTGCACAACATTGTTGCTGTGTGTTAAGATGTGCCGACTGGGCGACTCCGGAGTCAAGCTCTTAAAAGCATTAGTGTGAAGAACGTTATCAATTAACAGCTCAACTCACCTCATCCTTCAATAAGCACGGCAAACCACTACGCTGAACCAAATTCTTCACGTTTTTTTTATTTCCTGAGACATACCACGTGATAGCCACAAGAAATGCCAATGCAACACAGAGGGAAGGGAGCAGCGAATCGGCTTTCCGACGCGAATTACGTTGAAACATGAGGAATGTACTAACTGACATTTCTTAGCCTACCTTCGCTAAGTGTTTAATAATTGCAACTTTCGTGCAGCTGTCAGCATCGACTGAACAAGAGCTTTCTGCACCATTCTTAAAGCAGCATATGCTTTCATGTCGGATAATTTATCCTCAACTTTGCCTTACGACATCAAGAACTGATTTTCGACGCGGTCTCCTCTCTCACCATCCCCTTGCATCTGTAGGTTGGGGCAACATTACCAGACGATCAAAATTTTTCTTTCGCCTCCACAAGAAAAGCGTGTCGCGGAACTTAAATGACATATGCTCGTTCAGCCGTGTTCATAAGATCAAACGATTTCTCCAGTTCCCAGTAAAAACGGTTTTGAGTCTTCGCTAATTCGTGTCATGCATGACAAACCTCCTTTAGGCTCATCATAGTGCCTCATTAACTTTTTTTCAACGATGAACCACGAAAACGTTTACTCACATTATAGAAAGCAGCTGTCCGAGGCGAATCACTCCTACCACGTGGCGTTAGTGGTACTCGTTTGAAATACGACAGCGGTTTCGTTACTGGCCAAAGCACGAACTGAAGGGCGTACAGTATGCAAATGCAAAGCCACGTTAGCTTTTCCATTATATACTGTGTCTGAAAGCGGTTAGTAAAAACGAAAAAAAGCACTAGTGAGCGGCCTCTCATCATATGGAAGTGGCATCGAAATTCCCCTGGTCGGTTGCTTTTATATTGCAGTATTTTACTTTGTGCAGGACAGTTACCTGTTTAGCACGCAGGCAATCCCTTTTTTCCGTTTGTTCATAAACAGTTCTTTTTTTCTTTCAGCGCAAGTTGGAAGAAGGATTGAAAGCACTGACAACCCAGTTGGTTGGATGGCTTTGGAGACAAGGATTGCTGAGGTGTGGTTTCTTCAATCTTTTCATGACCAAAGTGCGTGGTAGTTGCCAGCAATAGGGTTTTCCCAGAGCAGGCAAAAAAGCAGTCAATGACATAAGCCAGAGTGTGCCAGCGATCGAACGCACAGCCCGCAGTGAAAAAATTAATGATAATAAACTAGTGAATAACCGCAGTGTTGCAATTACTCAAGGCATCATGAATGCAACAGAATGAATAAAAATGTCACGAAAACGTCGATGCTGGCGCGATAGAAATACACTGGTTGCCATGCTACGCAAAATGAAGACCAAACGTTGAGGGTACAAAGCAAGAAAGGCCACAGTGTCCTACAAGACTCGGAGGACATATTTTAAAAATATATATAGAAGCGGACAAAGAAACAACCAGCGACAACGGACAAAGTCCGGCGTACAATGCATAAAATTGTCTTTGCAGCGATGCATCTGGTTCAAAACTTCCAAAGCTTTAGTTTCTGCGATTATCGAATCAAAATCTCGAAACATGTTCAAGCATTTTCAGGAGCATTTTATTATCATGGCAATGTCTCGCCCAAAGGAGGCTCTCTGTTCAATTTAGGGTCTCCGCTTTTTCTATGAGTTCTGTTTCTCGTGATAAGACATAAGCATGTCTGGTTAACATAAGAAGAACGAGAGGGCAAGCATGACTTGGAGACAGCAAAAGCCATATTCTTCAACTCATAAATCAGCTACCTGGAAGAAAGCCACATTTTTGCTCTGACAAACCGGCTATGAAATTCATAAATGCATATTCTTTTCCTCATCCGGTCTCGAGCTGCAGTGAACACCTTTATTAGATATTAAGTAACAGGTGTTCAACACAAAGCGCAGCAATAATGAAAAGAAAATATGCAGGAAACCAATATTAAACGTACCATCTGTCCCGGGCGCTGTTTTTGGCGTAATGTAAGGTAATGTTGAATGGTGACGTCGTTTAGAAGCTGCTGTGCGGTGGGACGCTTCTCGGGATCTGGTTCCATCATCCAATAGATCAGATGGCGCAATTTCGGCGATATCTCTTCAAATTATTCATAATTTTGACTGCGCATCTCATTAACTATGTTTTCTCTTACCCGATTTTTTCACAGAATAAAGCAATCCTGTCATTCAATAATTATAACGTAACACTACTTGCATCAAAACTTTAATTGCAGTACTACCTCTGAATTTAATATTCGTCTCTGAACAAACCTCTCGAAGAAAAAAAGTCGAAAAAACCCTCTCGAAACTGCAAGTCAACAGGGGGGAACCATACCATAGCAGGTGGCTTGCTCACTTTTTTCCCGCTGCATTGGGATAGTGGATGCGTATATACAAAAAGAGATAAAAATACATCAACCACGTAATTCCCACCCCCTCCCCCCCTCCTCCCTCTTCACAATGCATTCTAGCAAGTGGAAACATCTGTCCGTATCCAGCCTTTCCGCTGTTTCCTTTGAAACAACTGGCATGAAGAAAAGCAACCGCATGCGAAATTTGGCTCATAACCATCGGCATCAAAATCAATCCCACATATTAACCAGTCGGCAACAACTACAGCGAACACAATGCGTACTGCAGAGCTTACTGTTCGTGAACATTTCTGGAATGTTTCCCTCTCGCAGCATGCGCCATCCATCACCACGAGATGGCAAATCCAGGTCAGCTGCAAGCTCCAGAACCGATATTCCCAGCGAAAATATATCAGCCGGCTTGCCTGGGGGAGAATTGAGGATCTCAGGAGCGAGATATTTACTATCACCTTCTTGGGCTGTCACAAGCGTATCCTGGAAAAAAGAAGTCTTGGAAAGGATTTAACAACCATTGGAATGCACTGGTAACCGAAGATAAGGAAAAGAAATACTCAAGTTAGATCAGCTCCCCCCCCCAGATCATTGAATGTCCCCTATGCGAACACTCAATTTTTCGAAAAATGAGAGCTTCAGTATTCATAAAATAACTGCTAATTTTAACAAAACTATAATGATGGGAATGTTGCTCTTAGGCGAGTTATAATAAAAATAAGACAATCCACCATAAGATCTAATACTAGAAGTGCCAACATCTCATTTACCAATAGGCACTTTGTCGAATAGACTGTATCAGCTAACTGTCCCAAAAGGGCGAACAGCAATTCAATAGAAGTTGCCAAAATGACAAGATCTGTGTTTCCGCAAGAAGATATTACATTGTTCTTATATTCACTTGAAGAGGAAATAACAATTAGGAGATCTGTATGGAACGACACAATATCTGAATAAACAACGTATCAAATCGCTGAGAAAAGGTGAGCAGGTCGGTCATGTATTTATTTATTTATTTCACGTCCCAAGATGGGAAAACATACAAAAGTATGTAAGCATGAACAGGGAGAAGAAGAAGACGTTAGCAAAGACAAAATTTGGGAGATTAGACACAAAAGTATATAAGCATGAACAGGAAGTTGTTGCAGCGAACAAACAACATGCAACTTCGTTTCTCCAATATTGTGTTACTATGTAATTCTTCTACGGTGTGCTCAGCTAGGAGTCATTTGGAGCGTCTCCATGTTGTCATAAGGATAACTCCCAACAGTACGACATCTATTTGCAAATACACTAAATAGACAGCCGCGGACAACCTAGGCACCATATTCAACAGCGTGTGGCTGGGGTTAGCGATGGTACGCCAACACTTGAAAAATGTTCATAATACCCACTGAGCATTTCTTGCCTTGGCGAGTAAACCTGCCAGCTGCATCGATGGAATGAACGATGAAATCACAGCTCTTCAACGAGTCAAAGTAAAGTATATTTCTTTTGCACGTTATAAATAAAAAAAACCCTGCATAAGCACTTTCTGGACATGTGGATTTCCTATACCAAAAGAAAATGAAAAAAATGAGTATCAAAATAAAAGAGAACAAACATGACAATCTGCAGTGAACTGCAAATCCCTATGATGGAAGAAACATTCACTCTCTCAATCCAAAGTGACAAAACGAGAAAAACAATGGATCCTCCCAAGGTGAAAGAAAAGTTTCGACTTCTATTTTCTCCAAGTAGGATCATAGACATCCACAGAACTATCTGATTAAATTCGCGCACAAACATTCGGTGGAACTGCTAGTTTTAAGTTGCATGAAGCAATTCGTATAACTACAACCTAGTCATAAAGGCATATTTCATCAATGCCAAGTCTAAACAGTCTCTTATATTTAATGCGGCATTTTAAAGAAGGATATGTTAGTATCAGAAAAACAACAAACGGCAGCGAATACGCTATGAAATGAAATCAGAAAAGGAGAAAGAAACGCTACGAAAGAAAAAGGAGAAACCTTATTGAGATCGAAGATGAGTCCAAAATCGCCCAGCTTGCAAATCTGATCTCGCGAGATGAAGATATTCTCTGGTTTTATATCCAAATGCAACAAGTCATGTGAATGAAGATGATTCACTGCCTTCAAACAAATTCATTTAACAATCCGTTGATGGATTTGAACGAACACACTTCACTGCATAGCAATGCTCCAATAACCCACAATTTACTTAAAAGTCACTTTGTAATGAATAACTGTCGCGAAAACTGCATTAACCAATCGACTCAACGCCCCAACGCCCGAATCGCGCACTTACCTCTTTAAGCGGGCAAATTAACACTACAAATGAAGGCAAAAAGAACAACTCAATTTCGAGATGTTCTTAGACTATATTTTGATTCAAACGAAGATCAGACAAGAGTCAATGTATTTAGGAGAAACGACTCAAAAATGGCAAAATCAAAAATGCTACGAGTTTTTCCTGAGGAAACATGAAAGAAAACGAAAGGAGCTTACCGCTACGAGATCACTGAAATAGAACCACAGCTGTTCCTCGGGAATATTATGCTCTCTTTCCGCATAATCCGATAGGCTGCAACAAAATTCTATTACCTACAGAAAGAATTTAGCTTAACCGTTTGGAAAGTTTTCGTTAGGGAATTTAGAATCATTGGAAGCAACGAGATCCGCAATGCAAAAACCGCAAAATGAAGGGCACATTAGTAATCCCGCAAGGTATAACTCATCAAATCCTTGCTATCGTGCAGTTACACAAGCTCAACGAAGGCAGAAATAAGGGGAAGCCATGAGGGCATAGATCAGCTAAACTGGAAATAAAAAACACTCGTTAGAGCGAATTTATTCAATGTTTCTTCAACCGCTCAAAACAAACGAGTTAAGAACCACAACAATATTTATTGCATATCAAGCTCACAGCAGAAAATAAATGAGCGTTCACGCCCTCTGGTTATGATTTGCTGCGATCACAACAGCTGCAGCCCATTCGGCGTAAAACATCTCCTGCAAACAGTGACCAGGAGATCATTAAGCCTCGAACTTTCTATTACAGTGGGCAGAAAAGAAAGAAAACCGATAGCATTCTCCCCAGCTATGACCTCGTATGACGCGCCACTACAACCGCTTCGTGTGCCTTTTTATGGAAGAAAATTAACCAAACATTTCCCATTCTATTCACTGTGCTGACCCAACATAAACATAAAATAACCGCGTGTCAAGCTCTCATTACCGATCACTGAAAGATGTCACCAATGAAAATATCTACCTGTACTCGCACAGCTCCGTTTGAATATAGAGTCTGCCTCTCTCCTCCCAAGCACGAATGAATTCCACGAGATTTGGATGCTTAGGTAAAAGCTCGTGCTTCTGTACCTCTCGCAACTTCAACTCTCGATCACTTGAATTACGGAACGGTTCTATTGTTCTCTTCACCGCGTACCACTTGTTATCGTCCTTCGATTTCACACGAAAGACCTGCCAAAAATGAATTCGTTGAAACTACTAAAAATCTAGCTCATACGATGGGTATTATTACGTGCTCATATCATTCACCAACGAGTATACCACAACGAAAAATTCTTTATCTACTATGGAGCTTGTATTTTTGCTGGGTACGAAATGCTATTACTGTTAAATTGAGAACTGCGCTTAGGTAAGGTCCGTACATATTTATGTTGCCCATCGTGATTTTTCCTTTACTTGACTTTTTTCAAAGGTTTCAGCATGTTATTGTTCTGTTCTGGATGGATTGAGAGTTATGTTCTGGATCGATTGAGAACTTATGTTAGCCTTCATTCCCTCGCCTCCCTTGCAATGCAAGTTGTCTCCATACAGAGTCGAAACGTGATAAGCTTTTAGGCTTTAGTCTAATACTGTGGAATGGTTCAGTAGTACCCGCATTACTTAACAACGGATTTGGCGTGCGCAAGGATGAAGAAATCCATAAAGAGCACGGATATAAGAGGCAAGTTTCAGTTAATATATAAGTGGAATCACGTTTACAGCAGAGAATAAATACTTCACTTCGTAAGCAGAACATTGCCTAACTTATGCAGTGACCGGTTCCGAAAGCAGCATTAACCGCACAAAATCAAAGTCTAAGCAGCATTAACCGCACAAAATCAAAGTCTAAGGGAAATACGCTATAAAAACGAAGGTAAATGGAAGATTCTCATATGAAGCGGCGATCCATATCTGCTTCAGACCCTATTTTATGGAACTTTCACCCAAAGAACTACTTCAGTTCAAATATATACGTTAGCTTCACTCGGCCATTTTGCCTACATAAATCAATCACGAGAAAGGTCTATCAGGTTAAGAGGAAAGACAACTCAACACTGGTGTAAACAAGCTATCTTCGCGTTCTCGCAAGTTCCATATTTTAACAAGCTTGTTTCAATGCAAGCAAATGTCAACGTGCTCCAAAGTTAGCTCAGCTGTTTCTCACAAAATTCTGATGACCATGGGCACTTTAGAAGCTAGCAAAACAGATATCAAGAAGCAATTCCCAACTGGATGTCACAGTTACCCTCCACCTTTACGACTATGATATTACAATCACATACTCATATAGCGACATCACCTCGAAATCTCTGTATTCGAACAAGTTAAGAAACTTGAATGAGGTGCGCAAACACGATCAGCGCAAACCAACATTAGCGCGCACTCATTCTCCGTTCCAAAAGAAACTGAATGAATGTGCGGTTGGGTCGAAACAAAACCTGAAGTTAGCAGCAGTAAAACTACTACGTAATGAAACTTTGAACTGCTCACCTCTCCAAAAGAGCCCTCGCCAATTTTCCTTTCTTGCTCGAAGCATTGCTCGAAGTACGTCAATCCACTCCTCTCGTTATAAGATTTGCTCCTCGTGAGAACTGCAAGTAAAACGGAAGTAGCAGCTATATATTAAACGCTTTCTCTCAACTACAGAAGGCGAGGAAGGTTATCAAAAGGAATTGGAATGTGGCAACAGTAGGCTACCAAAAGTTACTTTTCCAAGCAATACGTGTATGTAAGATGGTAAGAGACCCACGCTAGCATCTCCACTTCTACTCAAACCGGCTGTACAATAAAAAAGCTTGCGAGTTTTATGAAAATAGAACAGATCAGCGAATTAGCCAAAAAATTTTCAGTTGTGAACCTTCCTTTCTGTGAAGTTCTTCATTTTTTTGGCTTTCTCTCAGGCGCATGACTCTAGCTGAAGAGCAGATACTTACGTAGATAGCAAGCCAACTAACCTACTTTTCAATGCTAGCAATTTACAAAGAAGATGAGCAATAGGCACAAAATGGGGGAAACGAAGTCGTTTTATAGAAAACACAGCAACTCTTCGGTCAGCAATCTAAGAACAATCATCAAGATTCGTTAAAATGTGTCCGGGAAAAGTCATTCACTGCTACGACCGTATTTATTTACATTCAGCAATTTGCATCGCCGTAAATATGGCAATCGATCGCAATGATATAAGGCTTTGAGGCCACGTGGAAAACAGACATGCCCAATTTTGTTAACGTTACAAGACTTATTGCAACCCTAAAGAAAATGGTATAATAAGGGCTGCTAGGAGAACAAGCGATGTCTTCGTCAAACATTTATGCTGCCCACCTGCGTAAAGGTGAACGTTGCACTTTTTTCCAAAGCCTGGTTGCACAATGTTTCTACGTTAAATAGCAATAAACATGAACAAACAAAAAAAAAAAAGAATAAAAAACAATACCAGGATCTGAGTTGCTCTTGAAAGTGATAAAGTGCGGCTTTTGCAGGGAAAATCGGCGTGGGTAAAACCGGCTTCCCACTGGTGCCGTTCTGATGACTCTTGGCACGGAACGCGTCAATGCTCGCTTCTGCAAATTTCCCAAAGTTACACAAAAGATTATCCAAACCACAAGCCAGAACACTCACTTTAGGTGCACGGATGTGAAAAAAGGGCAAACTCTCGTGTCGGCTGTAAACACGAAGCATCAATATGTGTGTCAGTTTAGACCCCAGATGAGTCGTCCTCCGAGTTCATGTAATTAACTGTTTCTGCATAATGCAAACCGAATTTAAGAAAATTGTATGGTTCAGTCAGGCAACAGCTTGGTATTCATGGGCGATACATCAGAAGAACACCACTGCCACATTACCAGCCGACTGCTTCCCTCGAATAAGCACGATTCATGATCTCGTTCAAATTTGCAAACTTGCCCCGCTAACAGTCGACATCAGCACATTCGAACACTGAACGCAGCGAAATCAAATCACGACTCTTCATCAATTCATCGTTAACTGCTTTTACTACACGTCACAGAAACCAACTTACGGCGGTCACCGCTAGATCGATGTTATACTGCAAAAATGAGTCCATATAAGTTTTTTTTTTGCTCAAAGTATCTGACGCTGCGAGTTTCATCTAGCGATACGTTGTCACTAAGGTCCCTCTTTCCAGCAAAAAAGACATATGTTATGACAGACAGCAATACTGCTCCTCATGTTGAATAATATCCTTCCCAGTCGACTAAAGGTAAGTGCCACACGCTACACAATTTATCCGTAGAATTCCCTGCAATGGATCCATAAAACAAAGAAAATGCCTCAACACATCACTGGGCCAATCATCAGTATGACATCGATTGACGTTTCATCCACCTTGTGTTCTTCAAGGCTACGGCAGAACTTTGACCGAGGTTTAAATTAGCAATGGGAACAGCATATTTCAAACACAACAGATTTTGCAAGACGCACAATACGCTTGATCGCACAGTTTTGTGATCACCACTCCTGAACGCAGTATTCACGAATGGAAGCATCTAAATAAGGCAATCACGGCCTACACCTTCTCCACATGAATTGCAGAGAAGTAGCAGTTCCCATTCAGTTGGAGAACTTATCCAGTCATTCGCTTAAGGGAGTAATCATTTTACAAGATTTTTTGTTGTGTGTGCAGGATCAGCGAGGAAAGAACGCAAGCTCCTTAGCTAGCATTGATCAGAAAATTCACGCGATTTCCGCATCTCTCCACTTGTGAGCGCGAAAATTTCGAATTTCGAATTAAAAGTTGTGGAATAAAAAAAAATTTTTTTGCAGCAATCTGTTTGAGGTTCTTTCCTCTCATGAATGCCGAGAATCTCTTGGAAAGTTCTATGTTCCCATCTGCGGATTTTTCAGTACTCTCATGGAAATGTTTAGCATTATAACCGTAGATTTTACGTCAAAATTCTCAACTAACAGCATGAACACATATCATATTCATAAATACAACTCTCGACAAAAGCTCTGAGCTTTCAAAAGTGAAGCAAGCGAGGCGGCAGCAACCAGAATTGTTCTGAATGAAGCCAAACAGGTTAGTTTTCAAGATAGGACGAATAAGATATGCTGGAAATTTCAAAGCCGAACAAAGAAGAGGAAAGAATTTTCGATTACAACTCAAAAAGGGTTGTAATGTTAGATAAAACTACTTTACATACTGCTGATGCCATCCAGTATGTAGGTTTCTTGGAGCCATATTTTTATGGAAGCAATGTGGAATGCGCTCAGTATTTTAATGAGTGAACCTCGCCGACCGGCGCTTTATAAGTTTAACTGCTATTTCTATAGTAGGTATTGTGTGATAAATGGAAGGCGAAAAGACCAGAAAATTTTTCCAACAAGCTATTGATCGTTCCAGCTGCTTATTTTCATTACTTTATTGCACTTAAAGGCGCCTGGCCGATTTTGTTATAGGCTGCACTGCCGTATCAGATAATGACAGAAGATTCTCAGACTAGTTTTGACGGTCAGTTAGGGCAATCGAAAGCGACCGCACGGGCACTGGTTGCTGGAGTGTGTCACCAAAATCTTACGGCTTTAACGTAGTTTTATTAACTTCAAAGCCTTTAAGATATTATTCCTTCGCTCCCCTCTATGAAAGCCTAAAGCTATTGTTCCCTCGTTTCTAAATGTGCTGCTCAGGAGATTCCGGACTACATCTACGACATGTTACTCAAGCTCATTTTAGACCAAAAAGTAACTTTCGTTTCCGTTCAATGCAACGGCTTCGAAGGCCTGCCTCTTTCCCATCCCGCCTTTCCTCTTTTGCATATCTCTGAATCGCTCGATAAGCACATTCAAAAGTTACCTACTTATACTATATTACTGACTAGTTAGCCCATTCTCCAGCATTACTTTTGATCATGTTTTATTAAACATATTTCTTCGACATACGGAGCAAAACAACTGCACAGCTCAGGATCGCTTCGAGGAATGATCATCGCGGTTTGCCAGTTTACGATCAACCGCTTATCCTCGGCCTATTATCATCATTGCTGCGCGAACTCTGTATAGAAGAGGAAATACAAAAACAACAACAACAACAAAGAAACTGCTTCATAAGATGCTGAGTGATCAATCACGACAACACCAGACAAATTAATAACCCACGCATCTGTGATAAACGCAGTCGGAATCGCACCTAAAGCGCAGAACGTTTTATACTCTTTTTTTCTCAATAAGATGAACCTACGAACTATGCTGTTTGCGAAAACCACTCAAGAGGTCACCGTACCCAACGAATTGGAGAAGGCCAAAGGGGAAGCAGGCGTCTGCCATAAATTCACCCATATAACCTAACACTATTCTTATAGTAGGGGAACTAAATCAGCAAAATTACTCGCAACACGCAACAAACACGACAGTGAGATCATTTTTTTTTAAATTACTGACACATTCCGGCTTCTTACGATTAGGATGATCGAGTATTAAAAAATGGCAATTTGATAGATGATCAAAGTCTAAAGAAGACGAGTTGATAGACGGATTCATGGACTAGAAAACGTCATGGATTTTTGAAGCTGTTTAAGGAATGTAATGATTTTTTCTGAACTGTACGGAGAATAAAAAAGAAAGGGAGCGGAGAACCTAAAGACACAAAAAATAAAAATAAAAAATTATCGAAGACGGAAAGGCTAGCCACAATTATGACCTCCTAGTATAAATGAATGCAATGACAACAATAAACGAATTTTTTGAGGGGATGCTTGAGATTTTGTACAGACTTCATCACAATAAGTGTTGACATAAGAACATCTGAAAGCACTAACTCTTTCCTTCTTGGTGGAAAGTGGTGAATCGAAGTCTGTATAGAAGATTGGTACTGGTGGCGATGCGAACGCATCGTTTGTAGACGACTTCATTGTAAACAATCGATCACTGGGGATTTGATATCACACCACAGCCGTATAACCGCACCCAACTCGACTTAGCTAATGCTCCCGATTAGCGCAAACTATTGAAGCGAATCGTTTCGAACAGAGACGCTTGAAAACTCTGAATAAAGCTGCAATTATTAGACTGTTATAAGGTGTGGACACAAAAACAAAGCGTTGATTCGAGGAGGCGTTTTCATTTTTACAGCCATAAATCAGATTTTTCATCTTGCTGTCGCAAAAAACCACTGCTCCTCTTCCTGACATACACCGCTCCTGTATGAAGCACCACCGGACGGCAAATATTCATGCCTGAAGATCTTGATGATTGCTATCCTTTCCTTCCTCCGCCACCCAGAGGTTTTTTAATCCGTTCGGAACAATTATTACAGTCGCAGGCATCTCTGCTTTAATGGAAAAGCACAACATTAGGCATGAATTTATCGGCTTAGCCAATACCTGATCAGCCCTGGATAAGCGAAAAGAACAGCGAGGATAGTTCACACTGGCTGCAGCTTCAAATGAAAACGCCAGAGTTTCCACACACATTCAACAAACGAAAAAATAAAAAAAAAGAAAAAATAAATCCAAGCGTTGATTTGGTCGTTATTGTGCGGCACATACAACAAGCCCAGCATCATTATCTTATGCAATCTGAGTTGCATAAGAGTACATTTTGCATTTCATTGAGAATTGACACCAACACTATGAGCTCTTAGCCATAATACGGCAAAACCAGTAGCCACATGACGGGGTTATTTTTTTTAGCAAGCGAGATAAAGTTTGACGCCAACCTAATATAGTTGTATTGGTGGTGTACGTTATTGGTAGCTTCTAAAGATAAACAGCCTTCAGAGTTACTCACTCGCATGCATTATATGCCTAAGAACACCACAAATTTATTGGTCAAGAGTCCGGAAGAAGCAAACTGGTGTAAATAAACAAGCTGTGACACTCTAGCTGCCCTAAGACATACAAAAAACACATGCATGTAAGTCGAACATGAAACGCATGAGAAAAACGACGTTGGAACGATTCAAATTCAACGGACAAAGCAAAACGAATGATGTCATCAGCGACGTATCATAGGAGACATTTGAAAAATGGCGCGTAACATGTTCGCTTTGAGATGCAGTTTCGTAAACAAATAACTATTGCAACGCAAAGTAACCCAGGCTGGTTTTCTTCGGCAGGAGGGGGAAGGGTGAGGGGGGGCGGGGTGGGGGGGTGATAGGAGGAGAGAAGTAGGACGTGCACTCACAGATTGACTTCGACAATTCCCTTTCGGCCGTAAAATTTCCAAGCTGTCGCGCTGTATCAATGTCCTATGTTCGCAAGGACCGCCTTATCCTTAAAAGAGTGGAGTGGGGAAGACGACGATAAGGATGCTCCTTTAAAAATTTTGACTAACCTCGCTTCTCCCGGAATGAAAATTTTCCATTTGCTTCGCTCCTTTATCTCAGACAGCACTCTATCGATATATGAAAGCGTAATTCGTTAGTGGAGTTTTAACCTGCAATCGTGTTTTAGATGGGCAACATTTCGCACCTCATCGCAAAAACATCTCAGAAATCAAATGGACAAAAGTGAACTCGCTCAAATTCTATACATCTCACTTCCATGATTGCGTGGAATACGAAAAGCGACGCATACGAAAGTTAGAAATTTATCAAATTCCTTCCTCTCATTACCTGTCAAAATCCTCTCTCTTTTTTTTTTTGCTATATATGCTCGGAATTTTATATATTAATCAATTCACTCAATGCAGCTTTACTCCACCCGTACAGCTAGGAAATAACGACTCGAAAGCTCACCTGATGGAGATTGAACAGTGTAATTTTCAGCTCACCATCGAGGATTTATCCAATCAAAAGGGCCGCAAGTATTTCGTACTCAATTAATTCAGTGGAAGGTATTTTACGAGGGTTCGAACAGTTGGCAATGAAATCACTGCGATTGATCAACGTCCGTAATAGATTAATATTTAACTTATGTATGTGACTCGGGTAAAGAAACGGTTAAATATGATATGCGCGGACACGTGAATGACGTGACTGGAGACATTGATTTATTTGTTCCAATCATTCCGTGAGGCCCTCTTACAATTGAATTATTGCAGCATGATACTTCATATTACGCCTATAAAATGAAACAAAACAGATCGTCGTATGCCCATAACGGGATGTTACTCATGTATGAAGTGGTACCACATACATGGCTAACACGTGGTTGTTTTGTGCCTGCTTAGTGCAAGATGAATTTGCTTACAGCTTCTCAAGCTTCCATTGGACAATCTGAAGCCGTTAAATTTGAGTTTTTTAAATGAACCTGAATATTTTAAATCTTTTCAACGAAATGGTTGCAGTAATTTTTTTACAGCGATTTCAGCATTTAATGCACTTGGAAGAAAGCCAAATATATTGGGAGGAGTAGTTCACAAAATTTTGAGATTTTCTATTCGATACAATCATTATTTAAATTACGCTCATGAAGCTTTTCAAAGAAATTCAATAAACGATAGTTTATATATTCTCCGATTCCTGGCATCAGCCATCGTCGGATGAAACATTCACTTTAGAAAACGTAACCGTGCAACGCCGATATGCAAAGGAAAAGCAGGTTTCAGCAGGTTTTGGCAGAAGAATGAAAATAACCGTAAGTGAAGTGCGAGCAAATTTGAATTTATCTTCACTACTCTATTGCCGTCGCGTTCACTATCACCTTGGCTCTGGAACGACATGCATGCACTATGGCTCGATGGAGAAAGATATGTACTCCGAACTTATAAGATTGTGACCATGGAAAGAACTTTCAACTCGAGGAAAGACATATATCGATCTCATTGCAAAATCCATATAACACATCATTTCCGAATGTGTTATATGGATTTTTCGGATGTGTTCAACCGGTTGGTGCAATCGGCAAATTGCAGCAAGCATGTATTGTATGGCGTCCGTGAAAGGAAGTCTCGTTAGGCTGGAATTGATTTTATAATTGTCATTCCAGTTGTTACATCGATAGACGCGATAAATTTATTTCATCATGACTTTATTATTTACATTAAAATGCATCAACAAATATAAAAATTGTTGTGACAATAGAAACGCTCAAAACATTGTGCGCTCTATGAAAGGTGGGTAGTGAAAAATTCAGTTCTTTGGTAGTGGACTCGATCATCATTAATATTTGAGCGATGATAAACGTTTAAATAAATTTTTAGCCGAAAATAGCAATATTAACTTTTGTGCAGAGTGGATTATAAATTAGTGCACTAAGTTGTTTGGGTGATTGGTGATTGTTATTCTTTACTCGTAATTTCGATAAATTTGCTAATAAATGAACACGAAGGAGAATCTGCTCAAAGTAAAATCACATTATTGCTATTTCCTGAGTGAAAAGAAAGTACCTTTAAAACCTCTAAATGGCACTTTGGACAACTCGAAAATACTCCACATGCCGGAAATTTCCTTACGCTTAAAAAATAAAAGCACTTGATATACCTGTAGTCAGTTCGCTAAATGCGAAATCGATCAAATCAAATACAGCAACAATTTTTTTTCTCCGATTATTCCCACTTTTGCGGCTGAGGACAATTTTAGAAGTCAGCATTTTCGCAGTAAATTTATGCTCGTCAATTCGGAACCAAAAAATGCTGATAACCATCCCTGCCAATAAGCACTTATAAAATGAATGTATTTCGGTACACTTCCCTTGACGAAATATTAGGCAATTAATTAGTGCAGCAGTAGGCACATCCATGAAAAATAAACATCATTTCGTGCAAAAACCTGGGCTAATAAAACAAGCTCATAGAAAAAGTGACTACTTCAAGCTCTCGTTCTACGTCGATCACTATCAAACTGCGTGACGTGCTGTCCTGGATGTGAAAGCCACTGAAGATGGTCATGATCGGTTGTTTGTGCAAACTCCACTGTTCTTCGATAAAAACGACCATCCTTATTTAGTGATGCGTTACAAAAAAAAACTGCCCAACATATAGATCTTATTTAGAAAGACTCAAATACTGGCACCTCAATATCCATTGAACCACTAAGACATAGACCCTATTAATGAACGTGCTCTTTAGAGGTGTTCACTTCGATGGTGCAGTCAATCGAATAGTAAATGATTCTCGATTGGTCATTCACTAGAGCGCACAACAGATGCAATTAAAAAGCTCTTTCGTTCGCAAAAAATAACAATCCCTGAGCAACATAATGTGCAATACGAAGTGCACAATTCGACTGGTAATAACGGCGCCCGAACTGACTGACAATAACCATTGTGCTGCATCCAAGGCACACTAGCAGGCCAATGAAGCGAAACAATGCTGCCTAAAAATGTTCTCATTTAACGCGATGTTTGTGAACCATTTTGTTATCTCGTCCATAATGCGTAACTCGCATCATTTCTAGTAAAGATCGCCCTACCTATTATTTACACTCCATATTCTCGGATCAGTACCTCTAAAATTTGACAGTAATGTATCTTTTGAACCATATGTTTAGCAGCTTTGAACATTTGGAGGGGACAGCAAAAATGTAATTGTTTAAGCTTCCTCCCATAGTGATTTAAATTTCAAATGGATTCAAGTTTCAATGCGAATTGAACGAAATATTGTGTAAGATAGCTCAATATCAATCTTTCTTTTAGATCATCACTAAATGGGATCATTTTCGCGCTAAAACAAAATCTTTCACGTAACAACGTTGTACGCTTTCTTATTGCAACAATCTCAACAAAGTGCACTTAGAGGTTTGCTAGTGTCGATGGATTCCTCGTTTGAACTCGCATTTGAACAACCTTTTTATTTCTTTTTCTTTTTTTTATTCTTTTTTCTTTCCCGAACACGATTCCTTCATCGATTTCAAATATTTACTATGTGTATGTGTTTGCAGGTTTTAAACAATTAAGCGAAGATGCTCTTTTCATGGAAAATTCGAATTTCAGTTGAGCGAATTTGTACGACTTGACTGTGGCTCACATCGCAAAAATTCACAAACGAAGCAAGAAATGCGAACCAATTCAACGAGAAATTCAATACAATGACACGTAGATGTTTTTTTTTTGACCGCACACTTAAGCATATACTAACGCATAAACAGTTGAAAAAGTTTCTGTTGAAGTCGGCATTATTTACAACTCGATATGATTGTGTTCTTCATCGTGTAGTGTTGATTAATCCAAGCGTGATAGCCCAAATGAATAGTGAGGATGCTAGCTTGTGCTTACTTGAACAATTTTGAGCTTTATGAACCCAACAGTGACAACCATCATGTACTCAAGTGTATTAGCACAAACATTTTCGAAATATGGGAAATGCACCTTAACGAGAATTTTCTATCCTATGTGTTACCAAGAAATAGTTTTTCTTCACTTATCGCTTTTCCCATCCATATCTTCCTGCCGATCACTTGTAAATAGAATAATGACTGAGATGCTTGATAATGCACGAAACGCATACCTGCTGAGCATCAGTGCGCTTCGAACCATACTGCCATACTGAACCCGCGGCGACAATTGAAGCACAGATTACAGCTAAATGCAGCGACAATGCGCTAACCATAAATGGAATTGATCGGAACACGTCCGCAAAGCAGTAGTATACGACAGCAAGCAAGTACACTGTCATGGTTATTGCAAGGCCATGCCAGAGGCGTCGAATACATGCCATGAATGATAGCAGATAGAGGATGTGTGAGAGGCTAACAATCGCACACATGTAATGCAGCTCACGTCGATGAAGCGCAGAAAGGTACAGTCCAACAGCTGCAAAGCTTCATCTCTAGAAGTGAGCTCTTGCCAAGAAGTACACACATTAAGCCCCTAGAGGTGGGTCTGCTGTTCTTCAAGACTGAAATAATGAGTTTTGAGGAGACCGCGCAAGAAATCTCAAGGTACACTCCAGAAACCAATATAATGCTGCTTTGGCTCCATAAAGTTCCCTGTTGAACGATAGCATGGATGCCATTAACAACTACTTTAAAGCATAAAACTTTACTTATTTTTCAATAACTTACCGATTGTAATGAAAGATGAGCAAGTTAGATATTTAGTTTTCGGCTTCATTCGTAGTGTCATTGTCAAGACTGCGAGAGCAAGAACCGGAAGCACAAACATGAAGGGCGCCTCTCTTCTGAATCCATCAGTTTCAACGTATACCAATCCAGTTATGCCACCATAGATGGCAAGCATTCGCGCTGGATTTGACACTGCCAAAATCAGTGACATCTGCAATTTAGCGAACTTCATAAGAATACTCCGCAGAAACTAATTATACGAAGAAGCGCGAACGATGCCGAAATTGCTTGGGATAAATCGCTTCCAATTCTTATAGAGAATGCAAAGAAAAGAAAACGAAAATCCTGCCTAATATTGTAATTAATTCTTGTCGGAAGGAAAGAAGATCGATGTTTTGCGGTTAGTTTCCGCAGCGGGCAGATTTCTTTATCCCTACACAAGCACTCAAAAATTTTCTGGTCACAAGGCTGTGACTGCATGACGTGTATCTCCAAGCTGCACTAATGTCTTGAAAAATTGCATACAGATATCGGAGCAACTAATGACACAGAGGAACTCAGCAATTCTGAAAATGCGGAAAGTTCGTGCACGCGGACGAATACTTCACTTGTGAACTATATTGCTTATGGGAAGCCGTTTTAAAAAAAAACTAACATTCCATTTGCGTAAATTTCTTTTTTTTTCCTGCTCACGTGTGCAATATGCGACCGGAATCGCGCTCACGCATGTCCTATGTCTGCAAATGCGGAACCTTCAAAAGCACTTAGAAAGCAGATATTGAAATCGGAGAAGAGTGTCGGATATGCTCAACCGTGCTCGCGGTTGTGCCAAACGTTGAACACCTAGTGATATGAGCACCGCACATGATGGATGCTTTGAGTGCATCTTTATGACGCAGCCCCATCTTAAATAGTCACATTCAGCAATGCCGTCACAAACCGGGGAAAAAAAAATATATGCACGCAGCGATAGGGAGTGTTTCCGAAACACACGCATTTTGCATTTCGCGTCATTCTGGGCAAAAAAAAAAGAAAACCACGTTGCTTGCCTTGCTAGCGACAGCAGACGCCTTTTTTTTCATCTACCTAGCACACAGCGAACGTTTGTGCTTCGCAAGCTGATCGTCTATTTTTCTCAAAGACTCAATCACGTGATATATGCATAAACATTTGTGGATGTGATAAAGTCGTTAATCAGTCGAAATGACACGCGTTGAACAAGAGAGAATACTTCCTATTGACGAGCATCCAAAACAATGGTAACGTTTGAGATGGACTCATAAATGAGCTCATCGTGTTTGCTCATTACAACGTTTGAGTGCCTTTCGAAGCCGGTTTGAACGATGAGTGCTCAGTGCCATGAGTTTACGAAGACAAAATCGTCATATGAATGTGATCGGAATGCACGTTGACGTTTGAGGGTGAGCGGCAAAGAATTGAATTCTCTTTTCACTTTATCAAATGAATTAGGATCAGGAATTGCTTAAAATCAAGCAGCCGAATATAACATAGATCGATGTAAGTTTTCTATTAAAAACGGCGAAAACCATAACTATGAGATATTTTCTTGCTTGTTGATGTTGCACTTAGTAGGAATTTTGGATATAATAAACGAGAGGGATTTTAGACATATTTTTTTTAACATTCCAGCTAAATACTTCAAATATTTGATCACGTACAAAATTAATACAAAATCATCGTATTATCAGTTCGCGAATCCTTTTGCTGCCTAATGTAAACATATCTGAGCTTAGCAATATGTGCTCTACAGGAATATACGCTGTATTTTTGCAAGTGGAGAAGTCATCAAGCTCCGTCATTACTGGTTTTTCTGCCCTCCACTTGGAATTGCTTTGCCAACGAACACATATGTAGGTACACAACCCTTCTGCAACGCCTTGCTGTAATCCTGGTATAGTAAGATAGGGGCACTTTGCTGTTACTTTGCAGACTGAAGTGAGAACGGTTTGAGTTTGCATTGTTTAGTAACTAATTGTAGAGTTGGATTGGTTACTAGTTATGAACATCTATGGACACGAATTATATTGGTATATTAATATTTAATATTACTGTGGATATTTTAGGGCTGTCACTTTCCTACTTTCAAGCAGAATGCTTATAGAAACATGGAAATTGTTAGGTGATGAAAAATTTTTTAGAAGCGAGCAAACGAACAGTGGGGTGTTTGAAACGAAGTGCTTTATTACAAGACCATAAAGCTTAACAGCCTTCATGTTGCAGCAAATGATAGCTAAGCAGAACAGATTCATAGGCAAATGATCTTCGGTTTGTTAGACTCACACGACTGGAGCAATACGTGGAATAGCGCCTTATTTTTATATTCAAATGGAGTTCTTTAAGTTTTATCATGATTGCCTATGTGAAGCATGCGGACACAGTCATCAACAGTTCATTTTTCTTCGGTCGCATATTTAAACGTTACTAAACTTAAATCAGCGGACACTGACGAATAATCGGCTATTTTCATAAGGGTTTTGGTAATGAAGTTCTTCATTCACAGATTAGGCTCAAGTAGCGCACTTCACTCCCGAGCACAGAAAGTACGATACTGCGGCGTTAAAAAAACTGGACTATAGCACAAGAGTAATGCAGACGTTTCGACATTAGCACTGCAATGTACCCTTTACCTTATCACAGCAGTTAGGTAGGTTGTTCATTCAAAATATGCTAGCCAGATTAACAGTCTTTGAAATTGCCTCATTCATACGTTTTTTCCATGCGCTCTGTTTCCAAGCAGCAGTTCACTTTTCTTTCGAAGCGCATATGCAAGTTTTTATTCCTGCGCGCATACGCACATTTTTGTGCAGCAATTTTATATGTGTGCATTTTCTGTTCTATTGCGCAACCACTCTAGGAAATAAAATGTGGACAGAGGAGTGCACACCAGAGGCAATTTCCTATATCATGCTTCACTTTGGTGCGTGAAATTTGCAAGAGGGCACTTTGGTCCATGAAATTTGCAAGAGGGCTATAGGTATCAAAATTCAGCAGGAGATTTGCATACCTCTAATAATGCACGGTTTTTTGTTTCGCATCGGTAAGGTTTTATTTTCACACCAGGCGGATCGGAAGAGTTCAAGGCATTCAAGGTATTGTTTAGGTTGTGAAAATAGAGCAATTCTTTTCACGTGCAATTGAATCATCTAGAATATAAGGCATTACTATGCAATTTTTAAGCGTTAACATGTGAAGTCAAAAAAACAATGGCAAAATGCTAATGGCAAAAAAAAAACATCTCACTTTTGGGATATGGTGAGTTTTGTGAAGCTCTTCATAACAATATTTGAATGCTAACGGATATATTTTAGCCAAATTATTGCTTGCATTTTATGCTTAGATAAGACTCTATTTCAGAGTTGATTCTCCCAATCTGTCTTTCATTGCCAATATCGATAATTTGTTCTTGGAAGAGTAAATTAAAGAAGATGAAAAAAAGAAGTTATTTAGGCAGCTCGCATTAACCACACCAAACAAAATCCGTGGGAAAGCAGGTGCGTGGGAAAGCAAAAATGATATTGTTGCAACTGCACTGGCAAGCTTCTCTACTTAGATGGTGTGGATCGACTGATTCGAAATGAAAATATGACCGATGTAGTACAAATGTGGGAAAATACGTTGAAAACCTGAATCCGTATGAAAGATGCACGTTAGAGCAGCCAAGCTTCCTACATTTAGCTTCATTTTTTATCCGCAGATTGAATATATTGAGCAGCTGGAAAGTCGTGCAATAAGTAAGAATAGACAATATGCCACTACAAAGTGATTTGCTGATGCGAGATTGTAGAGACGAATGAAAAACAATGTGTTGAACGAATTGCACGAATTTTTTTCGATGATCGCAAAATTTATCGCTTTCAAAGGCGGCTCATTTTAAGTGCCCGATGGTGGCATATAAAATCTTCACAGCGACATTTTTCTGTTTCTTCGACATAACGTTTGCTGATCCACTGTAATATTGAAGAGAATGTGACGTATTCCACAAAAAAAATTTTAAAAGGTTAAAAACTCCGAAATCGAATGACGTTATAAGAAAACTGTATTGCAGCATTGCAAATCGGCAAATGCTCTTCAAATGCTAATGGCAAAAAAAAAAAACATCTCACTTTTGGGATATGGTGAGTTTTGTGAAGCTCTTCATAACAATATTTGAATGCTAACGGATATATTTTAGCCAAATTATTGCTTGCATTTTATGCTTAGATAAGACTCTATTTCAGAGTTGATTCTCCCAATCTGTCTTTCATTGCCAATATCGATAATTTGTTCTTGGAAGAGTAAATTAAAGAAGATGAAAAAAAGAAGTTATTTAGGCAGCTCGCATTAACCACACCAAACAAAATCAGCACACATGGAAAAATGAATTCGATGCAGTCCCCATTGCGCTCAATAATTCTGGAATTGCTGACCAAACCGCTATGTAACTGAAAGAAATCTGTGGTGAGGAAAAGTCATTGGCGTTAATGATGGATATGAACTTCTTTTCTTACGCGGTAGAGATGTGAGTGCTCAATAAACCAACTCCGATATGAAGGAAAGATACCACCGGATATGTCAAAAAGTTCGACATTGTAGTTTCAGCAGATACTTACAGGTTGCGCCAAAATGGCGTCAAGTATCTTGATTCTGCGCATCGCAGAAAAAGTATAAATTGAGTTACTGTCTAGATTGAATCCTTTTTCAACTCTTTGAGAATTACCATTCAGAAATTTCAGCACAAAACTTATTGCCTTGGCTGGTGAAATAATTTTGAACAATTGCATTTAAATGAATGGGTCGAGAGTGCATCCAACGGACAATATGATTGTGATTAACTATATTGGAACGAAATGAAGAATAAACTTGAGAATATTTTCTTTTGCTCCATTATTTCTTCGTCAGTTTTCAGCGCCTGTTGCTGAAACAAATCAAAGAAGTAAACAACTATTAAAGAGGTCATGTGATATACCACCCACGTGCGATGACTACTTCTACGGCAATCTACATATTGTTTAGCTAACTCATGGAAAACAACTAATTACGCTTTTTATATGCATTTTGCGCACACAGTATAACCATCGATCTTCATTTGTTTTACAAATTGAATCATGTCACAGAAAATTTGCTACAAAAATGCTATAAAAATTCACTGCTATAAAAATTCAGCATAAAGCTTTCCGTATCCCTATTAAAGGCAAGCACAAAGATTTGATTTTAAATTTATCTCCTGCAGAAAAGCCACAAAGCAAAACTAAGCAAAGCTTTAGAAGGTGACATGTGGTTGAAATCAATCCTGAATTAAGCTTGCTCTTCATTAGTTCGATTAATCTCGTGAAATTAGAAACAAACTGCTTAGAGAAATATTGTGCAATTTCGTCAACAAATTTTTAATGAAGCACCTCCTCGCTTCAAGAAGGCACTGAGTATTGAAAGTCACTACAGCACAAAGTGATTTCATTGAAGCGATATTTAGCGCTATCTGTTACAGATACCTTGACAGAAACATTTCGAAAGTACTCGAACATTCAAAGTACGACAATGGAATGGAATTCACTTTCTAGAGGACTTTGTTGCGGCAAAAAATAATGATTTTTTCTCACGTCGAATCTGCGCACTGGTATGCCTCTTGATCTTGACTGATGAATATTTTTGTTGTCGATGTTGGACATGGCAATCTAATCATACTCAAAAAGATCCCAAGTAAGTGATCCACAAACGAATTGGGGCGATATCGTGAGAGGGAATGCATGATTTGTCACCACCCGTGGAAAGGAGGAAGGAGGGCGGATTGTTTGGAGTATATATCCTATATGCTTAAACTGGTTCAAATAACGTTCAGAAAACCCATCTGTACTAACGATATCACAAGAAGTTTGCATTACTTGAGTTCAGATCCTAAAATTGGCCATATATTGGCCTTTCACGTTTGCTCGATTTTACCATAATATATCTTTTAACGATGCGTTTTCATATACTCATTGTAGCGGACGTCTTCACAAATATATATTCCACCTTCGACTCAAATTTAATGCAAAATATTACTCATCGGATTTGCATATGTCTCACCTTTATCGCATACGTAAGAGGTTGTCTATCAAAACTAGTGCTGGATGAAGCATTTTTGTTCTTTCTCGTGCATCTTCGCAAATTTGCTTCACAGAAATGCGTGAGAAAATTGCATTTATATTCGCCCATATATTTTATCTACGTGTATATCCGCCTATTCGCTAATTATGACTTGGATGCTATCGATGCAAAAGTTGAAGATCTGATTTTTATGATCTCGATTACAAAATGCCCTCTAATACTATATTCTGAATAATTCATCAACTGAGAATGAAGCTAGACACATTTAAAGCTAAAAAAATCTATGGGTAATTTTTTGCTGACTCGTTTTCTAATCCACACCGCCCAAATTGTGAAAATAGCAATCTTTTATAAAACATTTATGCGAGCGGTCGGATTGGTCGAAATATGAGACAATAATTTCGCACAACTAATATTTAGTGCTATGTAACTCAAGAAATTGATTGACTTTAGTGCGGCTACATTAAAAGTGGACTTCTCAGCAGTCAATTAAGGAATTGAGCACATACAAGGATTTAAGTTTAGGGCAATAATGTAAAGGTTAGTCAGCATGGGTACTCCACTTTGGGAGTCCCACGTTGACCGGAAAATTTAATCAACCGTTGCGAAAATTTATGTTCAGTTTCGAGAGGCTTGTCTGCAGCTTTAATATGGCTCTTCGATTTATTATTTTTTAAAACGAATGGATAATGGTCATCGTTAAGATCGTAGCTGCAGCTTTTCCCGGCTGCAACAAAATAAGGTATTCCATGTTACACTTTTCATCTTTTTTTTCACATATATTAATGAATTTCTTCTCTTGAAGAAGAAAGGCGATATGTTGACTGCTCAATTAGCGAGAAATAAAGATGACAGAATCGAAAGTCGCCCTGCCACTGAATCGAACGCTGTCTTACACAAAATTCCAGCAGTATATATATATATATATATATATATATATATATATATATATATGATTTGATAAAGCTAAGAGCGGTAGGAACATGTGTTTTTCTAATGGTGAGCAGAATAAACCATTGAATTCATCCTTCAATGAGGACGAATATAACGATATTTAGAATGTATGGGGGCGCCCTTCGTGATCAAGCGAATGTGATCACAAAATTATTTATGCTCGACAGATGCGTTTTTATTGCGTTCAAAGAAAGAATCCCATGCGAAGATTGTGCATTCAATACGTTATTTCAACTGAGTAGGAAAGCAGTGAAATTCAATCTTTGCAGCGCCTATTTGTTCGATTAGTTTTGCTTCATCTATTATTTAAAGAAATCTTCAATTAGGCAATAATTACAATTACTCCTCACAATGACTTTGCGCTCATAAAACTGTTTCTAAAAGTGCAGCCACTTCATCGAATACTGGTTGCTGTGGACTAGAATATGAAAAGATTACCGAATGATATATAGACGCCCATTCTGAACGTACTTATTTAGTTGAATATGAGTCTCACTAAATGTTTTTTTTAAAGATAGCATAAAATAGCATAAGAAAGCTTAGTTTTATTACCCAAAGCCTTCACNNNCGTTCACTGGGTTTTTAATTCGTTTCTAATCGATAACCCATCAAATCGCATGAGAATAATTGCCGTCTCTAATTACAGCACTTCATACAATCAGCACTGAAGTAAAGAACCTCACGAGACGATAAATGCATGATTGCCACATTCGCCATCTCAAAACTAAAACACGTATTTAACTCATCTTTGCTTTTGCGCTATACCTGTTCATTCGAGCATCAAGCATTTAGCGTATTCGACAGAATGCGGTAACTAAGAGACGAAGTGGATAAGTTGTGTGAAAATACTTTAAATGGTGAATTGATTTCGAAAGATGGCTGCCTCTATGATATCTACCCGCATTTTTTTTCTTGCAAAAAACATTGCAAAGCCGCGGCACATATACCCATTTGAGCATAGCGTCGATCAGTATTATTGTTGAGAAAAATTCGCTCTAAACTCAAAATCACAATCGATAAAACCATTAAATAGCATGACGCGTAAAGAAGACTTTCGGTTTGGAAATTCTTTGGTTGGAAAACTTTTTGATGGGAGACCTTGGCAAAAGTCATGCGTCGATAAGCGAAGCACTACTTTCGGAAAGATTTTCAGTACGGTTCCTTAGTTGCAGGCTTTTCTCACTTCCTCAACTTCTCCACTCTCATGACTTCGATCGAAAGAACTGATATTCTAAAAGCTGTTGATAGTGTTGATTAAGTGCAACGTTATTCTATTCGCAGTACCTTAAGGGTATTCTTTCACAGCACTTCACTTCCATAAAAAAGTTGGTGCAACGATCGTCAAAAGCTATAAAACTTATTCCCTTGCAATAACTACCGAAGTACATTCAAAGTAGAGCGGAATGAATGGAGGATATTCGTTGAATAAGATTAGGCGAAATAGAACTTTTTCTCGCTTTTCTTTGCGGCGGAGATGTAAGAATTTCGTGACGGGCACTTTCATAGTGTGGTTTCCGATAAAAACTCTCAATCTGGCGAGATATTGTGACAAGAAAACGGCGCATAGCGATGGATGTGCGGTACGTCTCTAAAAAATGCGACGAATTGGAAGTGGCAGGGTTCTTTCTACGAACTATTGCCATGTCCACGGAGATTGACTGTGTTTCAAAAGCATTGGTAAAATTAAAATTCTCATCCATTTTGGGTTTCAAAAAACTCTCCAAATTCTGTGATTTGTCGTCGGCCTAGCATAGAAGAAAATGACTCTTAAAAATGTGCAAACATATACTACACTTGCTAATGGCGTTCAAAGGAAGGAACGATCGATGCTCATACAGGAAAAGAAAATGTGGACGAATAACGCCATCGAGGACGTACACTTTAATAATAGCAATTTACAGTCGTTAATAGGTTACTTCGGCGTTGCGCAAGTTCGAGCCTGTTTAGTGGTAAACGGTGAAGCATCAGTGTCTCATATGGGAGAACTCTCAAAGTTTCAGACTCATTTCATCAACCACTGTTCGCTTTGCTTAGTATGCGGTTGCAGATTTCTTTTCATACATCTGTTTCGTATCACGGCGACTTGCTCACTTCTCTGAATTTTCTCAGAATAGTATTGTAGTGAACTCAACTACTGATTCACAGCTCTTCATTACAGGGGATTGAAGCTATCAAAAATTGTTGCTCAAGTAGAACAGCCACAAATAGATTACCAATTTTTTGGGAAAAGGGCAATCTTTGCCGCGATTGAAAAAGATAAATGAAAGTGAAGAGGGAGAAAGACAACTTAGAAACAAACGGTATTATAAGGCCAATCGAATAAAACAGAATTGCAAAGTGAAGCAGATTAAGAGACGCTAGCGACTAAAAAGGGGCAAAAAATGGCAACAAAAACGCGAGTCGGAAGTGAGACGCTGCTCATTNATTAAGGAGGGGCGAAAAATGGCAACAAAAACGCGTCCAATAAGCAGCAAGCATGAAAGCAAAGACGGCGGAAGTGCTGCGTCATCGCATTTATGAGTTGGCTAAGCTAATTGGGACACAAAATAAAAGCGTTGAAAAACTGATGTGAGTTTGTGCTATCATGAAATTTGAACTTCAGTGGCCTTAGGGTTGTTGTATTTGATGTTCCCAACTGAAGGAGATCTAAAGTCCTAGGTTGTGCAATAGGTTTGATTGCTTTCGCACGCTTTTTGAAAGCTGCTCAGCCTGACTTACTCTTACCTTTATATTTGCGTAGAAAGTTCGGTTTCTTAGGTCAGAAGCCCTAATCCGCATTATTCTTCCACTCTCCACCAGAAATTTTCGCTCTTGTGGGAGAACATTTCTTTATTTACAATCACCCAGTTGATCATACAGTAGCCTTGCCCCATCTTAGGCTTAATAATTTCTCGCTTGCTAGATATACACTTCATAATACTGGGCTGAGATGGGCAGATTAGGGTGACAGCAGTTAGGATGAAGTGAGGAGGGGCTGAAAAGCAGGGTAAGGATTGTGAGAAAAAGGTTAGACAGAAAGGACGCCGAGAACAACGCTTTGTAATAAAGAGATCTGATTTTAAAAAAAAAAAAGAATTATGAGCGAAAACAGGTCACTTTTTAATCAGGAAGATCCTCCCTGGCGAACGATATAAGCAGTGAAGTGCAGGAAGAAGAATATCATGCATCCCCACCCACTGGAAAACGAGTCAACGGAAGCTTGGAGAAAAACATTACGAAAGGCTGCTAGAGAAGCTAGCACGAAACAAATTCTTGTAGCTGAACTTATCAAATCAGCTGTTCTTGTAGAATTCAATAAATTATTTAAAAGAGGGTCTATATGAAACACTAGGATACATCCATGTTCGAGCAGATCCTTATTCCGACTAAAATATCTCTTACAGAAGAATCGCTTGCTCTAAATGACCGACAGAATCCTAGCTGCCTAAGTTGTGAATAATCTTTTGCAAAAAAATGCATGCGCATTTTTACAAACATTTAAATTTTCACGTAATAACGTTTTAAATATGCTTGATTAATTTAAGAAATGATTTAGGAAAGCAATCTATCGTGTAAACTGCATCTACCACATTTCATGGCTGTAGTTGTAAAAATTCTAAAATTGCTAGATCAACACAAATGTAGACAAATATTGGTAGATAAATATGCAGAGAAATCATCCCAACAAAACTGCTTGCAAACGAAGATTAACAAATGCTCATATAAAATAACGAGTAGATTCACAAAACGGAATAATATTTCGAAAACAGCACGAATTTGCACGTGCAACACTTTTGCAGAAATGACTGCCACTAAATGTGTACGAATGTTCCCTATTTTTCCATCAACACTAGCGCGTTGTGTATCATCTATCTTTCACTCACGCTACTTGATGTGTTTCTTTATTCGTCGTTCATAAGAAGGTGAATGAAGAAATAACACTGGAAGAAACAACCATTATAGGCATTCAATCGATAAAATGAGATCAATCCTCATCGAAAACATATCTCAGTGAAATTTTTCCGAAATCTTTGGACTCAAACATTTGCAGAAATATTTATGAGGTTCTTAAGCTGAAACGTTAACGATGTTGTGGGAAATTTAGACTAACATTCGAAATACTAATGGGAAATGTTTGAAGAGATGAATATTAGGCAGCGATAGAAAAAGTGCGGCTGTCTAGACACATTCTAGTGGGATGGGAGAATACATGTGTAATCTGACCATCTACCTTCTATCGAACTAACAACTCTGAAGAGAAATGCAAGATTCAGCCGATGACACTAAAGCCTAAAGACGACTAAAAATAACAACGGATTGAAAGGAAGAAATAAATTCATATCAGTATCCACTTAATTAAATATGAAAGAACAAAATGCGGGTATCGATAAATTTATGTGAACAGGTTTCTATCAATGATAAAATGCTTTAAAATATATGAGTCGGAAGTGAGACGCTGCTCAT
>JAARMF010001779.1:0-27352 GCA_022844705.1 Toxascaris leonina
CAACCGGTCATTTTTATAAGCCATCCATCGGTTGATTTTTTGTGGCAGGAAACCGAGTGTAGGAAGAAGCTGAACTGCGAATTTTGCGGCACATATGGACAGCCACAGTCATACAACCTTTCTGATATGTATATATGGGATATGCATAAGTAAACGTATGCGTATTATATATTATACATATACATATATATATATATATATATANTATATATATATATATATATATATATATATATATATATATATACATAATGTCTATATAAGCAAAATAGAGTACCTCTCCTCTCTCCTTTCCAAGTTGATTAGATAAATACTGTCGACATTGAATAAGGACGGCTTGGGGTAAGAAGGAGTGACGGAGGCGGAATGAACTATTGGCATCGTACCATAGTCTGATATCAAATCAGCCACGAAATAACGAACCTTCAAATATGTTCGCTATAACCATCGAGTTAAAGGTCAATGACAGCGGACTATGATTTATCCTAATGTAAAAAAAGGTTTTCGAATTATATCGATTATTTCCGCAAATTTTTATTTATTTCACTTAAGAAGATAGTTTATTCTACTGATCAANGTTTTACGTAAGAAGATAGTTTATTCTACTGATCAAACTGGTTTTAGCTTTCCTCAAAAATTTAGAAATTTCGCAACATTCGTTAAGTGATGACAATTTATACAGCCGAAAACTTTGAGAATCCCAAATATAATCATAAAAATTTCCTTGTACGGGTGTATCTGCTTACTTATTCGTTGGACAAAGCCACTGCTTTACTGCTGCCTCATACCCTTAACTGCACCAATATAAAAGGTTCCCACTAATGGCCGATTAATATCAAGCTTAAGCTAATATGCGGATCTATAAATGACCACAGGTATGAGGAGTGGTAACAAAAATAGCAAGCAATAAGCACGTAGGATGATGTTGTTAGTAAGGAAAGCTGATCTCTCACTCCCCTTTCATTTCTAATATAGATACCTCAATAAACGACCTACTTTATTAGAAGAATATAAATTATTTCATACATTGCACTCTCGAATATTTTATATATTATGCCATATTTTATAGTATTCCGATGATGAATTAATAAAGAAAAGAAGACTTTTCAAAAACCGAAATGAAAAATGACATTCGAATGTAAAAACAACTAACCAGCTCTCTTCGGAAATGTAATGGATAAATTGAAGAGTCAAAGAAATATCCATAAAAGAATTCGTTGTCGACAAATAGCGGTATATCCATACGCATTGCCGATGCATTGAATATCGACAACGGATCGGATGGGAGATCATCGGCGTAGAAGGCAAGATTCTCATACGAAAACGTCAAATAAGATGCGTCACTATGCCTTGTGTCCAATAGCAATGGTTCGACTGTGTTCAACGTCTCAATCAATCGATATTAATCGATTAATCAATTAGCTTTAATCAAAGTCATTTTTCAACTAATATTTGAGTAGCAAAAAACTGATTTTTTTTCGATTCGTTTTTCGGAAAANTAATCAATCGATATTAATCAATTAACCAATTAGCTTTAATCAAAGTCATTTATCAACTAATATTTGAGTAGAAAAGAACTGATTTTTTTCGATTCGTTTTTCGGAAAATACGAATAGTCGCACAGATCCAATAACCCAAGCACATCGACAGTTGCACAGAACGCACCCACTGATCATCCCACTATGAACTAGTGTCATTTATTAATTATTATCAATGCTATTTTACGGCAATAACCATTATTAATTTCAGGTCAATTTGTGCAATCATTTCAGGTTTGCTCTATTTTATTCGAGAACATATAAAGAGAGGAAATATTTCTCAAAGAAGCAACAAAAAAACGATTTTTGCTGAAACAAAATTGAATATACTGAAGCATTTCGCACAAATAATTTTGTGCAAAACAACATTCAGTGCTGCAAAGCACTGTATGCTTATAATGCTTATTCGAACAACGTTCAAAGTGAGTTTGATTTCGATAGTGCCGAATATTTCTAAGTTCTCAAAAATTAATTCTAAACGAGCAAACAAATAGAATACCACTCCCACATTCTACCGTAGCAATAAACTATATAAACCTTACAAAGCCTGAACAGGATCAGGTTTCTTGAAATATTTAAGACATACTTGAACGGACATTTCATATTTCAATTCGAAGGGCAAATGGGGTGAGAAATTATGATGATCCATAAGTTATGATGTGAAAAAATTTATGATGAAGGACGACGATCGCCGACTGAAGAATAAACTCCGGATCGTATCACGTATTACCACGGCATGAGACTATGAATCGTCATTACAGATGATAAATCGCGGCCAACACGTATGATGATTTGCAAGATATGTGGCGAATATGATGACAACTTTATTGCTTGCTGAGATATAAATCGAATAAAGCGCAACTAACCTTAACAGTTGCGATCTCTTCACGCGAGTTGAATTCGTCAGATATAAAAATGTTGGAATCGCCACCGAACGGTGCATGTAGCAATGGGCATACAACGACCTTCTTTTTTGCAATCAAATGTTGCAATATGCGCGAATCCCATAGGAAATGATCTCCCTTCAATGAAATACACTCAGTAATCATCTGTATCGATGCCAAAATCCTTCAAAAATCGACTCAGACATCGAATACGCACCATCGAAATTTAGGCTCTTTTATACGCTTACATTTTATACATATTTGATACAGGCATTTGCGATATGCTAACCGACATGGATTTGATTAATACGATTTTGAAGTACAACGAACGCTGTTCATCCCACTTCCTAGAGATGTTGCTACGAAGGAAATATTGCACATCAGGGACGAATATGAGGATGAAATGCGGAGATTACGAGGGTTGATTATTGTGAGACAGTCCCCCTCTCCCCCACTACCATTCCTTTCTCCTCTTCCTCTTGTTGGACTGTTTTGACGAAGGACGACAATAAACGACTAGGGAAGATTACATGTGTATTCATTATAGATCGTCTCATCTCCACATGAATATCAGTTGGGCGTGAGGAATTTCGGCCAGTCAGGACTTAATGGATAGTTCGGCATCAGTCTAACAGCCCCAATTGTAATCGAGAAAATACCTAAGAAACAATTTTTCGTGCAGTTCAATTAGGAATTGGTAGGAGCTCATGATTTTCTTTGAATTCAAGAAGTCAAGACAATTCAAAGTTGCTCCTTAGAGAGTTATTTCAAGAATAAGGCACTGAACAAGGATGATACTGCAAGTGGGGACGAACGTTATGATGCTGGTCGGCATCGACATGTGCTCGTTTGAAACACTACATTTCTTCAAATGACGAGCAATGACAGGCAGAGTCGGATGCAGAGAGAAGAGGGAGGAGGAAGAGTGGAGGAGAGGCATTGACAAATGATGGAAATGAATTTGACAACGAACTGCTGAGAGAAATTCGACTGCGGCTATGAATAAAAAATCAAAATATAAACAATAAAAGTCTACCCGTAAAAGGAATGCATAGTGAACGCTGGAAAGCCTCGAAAGTGTGAGTGCTTCTTCACGCCAATTATCCATCTCCTCGACAAGATGCACCGATCGATATAAGGAACCAACGCTCTTCAACCACCTCAACGAATTATTATTTAAATATCAACCATCATTATCAGTTACTTCAGCAAATCATATAAGCTTCGAGGAATATACGGCAAATTTGGCTTCTATAAATTAATGCAAAACATAGCAATTTGAATCACTCTTTTACATAAAAAATCCAACGAAATATTTGAAATTCCTCATAAAATAGGTGGCCGAGCATTGAATTATCAAATTTTAAATCCATTTTTATTTGTTATTCTAAGTGAAGGCAAAATTCACAGCAAAGTAAAGAGAAGTGCAACAAAACACGACGAATATAAAGGAAGCTATAGATAAACAAAAAGAAAAAAAACTACTCGATCCTTTTTCTCAAACAAACGCTTCAAAAAAGGGAACATTTCGTTACAATTTTTACTTCGTCATTATTCTCCAACTATTAAAGTCAATTCTAGTCAACAATCATTTGCAATTCCAATTTCTAGCATCGCAACTATAACCCTAAGCCTTTAGCACTTTTGGATGACAAAACTCGAGAAACAGATGCGGTGCTTATGAATCACAATAGGAAACCTTTTCATAATATATACGCATGTAAGGGAGGAAAAATGATAAAATAGGTTGCTTTATTGCAAAAATATTGATGGGGAAATTATTAATGCTAGTTCTACATCGTGAGAATGGCCCATTGCAATATCCTATTTGAAGCTAGTTCATGGCCAAGATGGGCAAAGGAAGCGGTGTAAAAGGTAACTAGGTGGGAGAATAATGTTATCCTGAAGCTTGACAGATAAAGGTGGAAGAATAACGTTCCTGAAAGGTCGACTATATTCTACATTGAAGGAAAAGCATAGACTTACAATAGTGTAACTGTTAAGCTTCGGGGCAAGAGGCATCCATCGAAGCGAGTTGCCCCGCAAGAAATGGCTATCAGGTACGACACACTCACAAAGATTTGAGTCATTTATTGCGCGAGCAAAATGCCTTCTTAAGAATAAAATGAGCAGTAATCGTGTCGCAATCAACTGCGAACGATGACGTGAAAGAATTTTGGGGGAAAGTTCACTGAGATGACGTGTGGTATACACCGAATTAAGGTTTTCCAATATTCACGATACAGACATTCTCAACGGCATACCTCAAAAATAAGAGTACGATATGAGGAAAAGTATATGTGGAAGAGACATCAGAAGTGTTAAATAATATCAGGCCATAGACGATTCTTTGCTAATTACGCCCAGATGGAATGAGATGCTACGTTATCGTCGATATCCGTTAACGACGTGACCAAATCTCACCGTCATAAACAACTTAGGAACTGATCAGCTAGTCGGCAACCTTCCGATGAGCACTTTCTGTTTTGCAGTAATGCTGCTGGTTTACGATGCTTGCCAATAAACTTTCAATCTAACATCAAATTTCCCCCCATCACCTCAAGTTCGAACCCTCCAATCCCATAACCTGACAAATACTTTTATCAAAACTCGAACCATTTTGTTTTTTCCAACGTTGTATCCATATGCGCCCCAATAAACGTGTTGATCGAGATGCGATCCTTTGGATAGTCGAGGTTCTCAATCAATCCAAAGAAATAGGGCAGCGCATGTGCGTGATCTTCCAAATAGATATTCAATGACACCACCGGATACAGATGTCTATAATCACCTTCATCCGGTACCGCACCCGGAAATAGAGCCCATGTTGATCGAGCGTATAGCACCCACCACAATAGCGACACCAACATAACAAATGTGCCGCTTTTGTAATACGATCGTCTTGTATTACGAGGATAATAACCGCTAATTTGTCTGAAATTTCACTTCCGTTTCGCTGTGTTCACAATAAACACCCCGTTATCTTAGGCTGTTGTATTGGCGATATGCTTGCATACATATACCGACTGCATTTCTAGCTTCATACCTTTATGCGCTTCGTTAAGCTGTCGAATAAGGCCTATCGAGGAAGATAATGAATGCCATCCACCCAATATGAATCGACAATATGGAATCCCGTAGGGTTTGACAAATACGCTTTCCGCATGAGTGAATGCATCCGCTGAATACAAATCTCTCTTCTGGGAATTCCTTAACACGTTCAGCCAACGTTGTTGTTGAAATGTGCTCATCATTCTTTGCAATTTGCAACCGTCTATTGCAATAAATAAACACTTCAAATTGCAATAAATTTCTAATCGGTTACCTTTGCAATCAATCATTCATAGAGATGTTCTACAAAGGTAAATGTAAGAAAGCGATTCAACGCAACTTATAATGATTCAAGTCAAGTAGGATGGGCCAATGTCCACTTCACAGACGTCATTTAATAGAAAACATACACTGACCGACTGCAACGTCAACACACACAGAGAACACACACGAGAAATGAATGCTTCTGGCGATGAAGCAATGCTTATATTGGCCATCCACAAAACCCTTTAGAAGCCCTTCCCTGCGTAGAACAGCTAGCAAGCCGCCACCACCTTCCTCTCCTCCCCACTCAATGACACATTCCAAGATGGTTGTAGAATTCCAATGCAATTTAGAAGTTTTAGACGTCACTCGCATGAACGTCAGCGTTATAACGCCTCCATCTTTCACGGTGCTTTAAAGGCTTCAAATTATATATACAGACGAATCTTGAGGTATTCCCTTACACACCTGGGCTAGCTTGAACCCTTCAGAAGAGCCATAATCGACCCTTCTGATAGTTCCAATGAGCTTTTATACAACAAACTGATGAGCATTTTATCACTTTGGTCAACTTCGCATAAAATTGAAAGCCAAATCCCCGAAAAATTGAGACCGAAAAGCAATTAGGCATCAACGACAGCTCAATATCGAGATAACGAAGCGTATTTTAGAAGAAAATCAGTTCCAATAAAGGCATCGCCGGTTGATAACGAAGCTTAATTTGAGATGAATGACGCTAGAAGAAGATAGAATCGGCGTCTAGCCCTATGTACTTAATGAGGATGTCAAAGCATTGAAATTTGATCATTTTCTTTTAGTTCGTACTCCGCCCAATAAACAGGTATCACCTCAGCAGTCAGAACAAAACGTCTCCTTCAATTCTTTCATAGGACCTCAGCTCAACGATTCTCACGTGTAAATAACCCCTCGAAGATCCCCATATGAGATTTGGAACTCCTCTCAATAACTTTATTACTTCAAACAAAAAGAAGGACCGACGACTTGTGAACACTTTTGGCATTTGAGGAGGAACGGTGGGCACGAAAGCAGTTTTGGGTGAGAGGAAGATTACCAGGTGGAATGGATGACAAGATGAACAGGTAGAACACATCATCCACTCACATACATACTACAGTCTGACTGCGTTTGCACTGCTCGCAAACAAATCCACTTCAATAAACACAACACTGCGTATAAAGCCGACAAATATCAAATCCCGAGTTGTTATGTGCACATGCAACCATCACTTAGATCACCACTGCTTATACACCGAGCCCTACTGCATGACTAATAGACGAACACATCTCCTCAAATGTTTCAGCACTCTAGCCGATCCTATCCATGCATCAATTTAAATCTATTAGCAAATAAAGCTTACGACTATTATTTCATCGACGAAGCAACACATTACGCAGTGCAAAGTTTCAACATAGGTCATTGCAAATGCCTAGTGTGCCTACTACTCCCATCAAAGTATGAGGTAATTAAGCCTCGTCACTACATCTTCTCTTTATAGTCACGCGTCCCTGCAACACTAGCCCACCGTTCTATGACTAGAATGACAGACGCTATCCACTCAGAATCCCACACCCCCCCCCCCCCCCCCCCCAGTTTCTTCTATTCCCTTCCCAGATACTTGCGATCACATAGAGGATTGGATAAGCTGCTTACAACAAAGAGTTCACCTTACGAACAGCTATATGAAGTGAAACACATCCCTATACACAAACCTCTTCATATCCATTGGACTAACTCTCGAAAGAACCGAAGATCATCCTAATGATTGAATACTCTCATATACAAGAAATATATAGGAGAAGCAGATGATAAATTTAAGAAACGTTGGCGAGAAGAGGAAAAATGGTCGATGATTGTATTGAAGGAACAAAATTGGAAGCCGAATTCTAGGAGGAGGAAAGGGCGGCAGATAGTTTCACATGACGACTGTATGCATCGTTGCGAGATATGCATGAAAATGCATAGCATCACATAAACTCAAACAATAAACATGTGAGACATGCCGCCCACGCAAACAGTCGACTAGGGGAACGAGTGTTTATTACGGTGAGAGGAAATATTTCGTTTTATAGACTGAAGAAATGTTCGAATCATTTGGCGGCGTGCCTCACATCCGACGCATTTTGAGTGAGTGAGGATGGGAGGAATTCACGCAAGGTATTCGTAGAGATCCTTCTCGCCTTCGACCCTCTGCAGATACTCCTTCTCGATTAGAATATCAACGCACTTCTTGATCATAGGCACTTTCGGCTTGAATCGCGAGGACAGCTGCGCCAACACCTTAAAACTTCCTTCGCTATTTCATATCACTCATTATAACACCATGCACTAGCACTCTCCAACATTCTCAAGCAGATAGGCAATTGAGAGGGACATGCAGTTTTTCACTTCTTTAGAAAGGAGGTGCAAGCATAGTAAAGGACTTCTGACCGAGAACTCAGGGCATGCGAGAAGAGAGGGTGACTTTCATGGGATCTGCGAGGAATGACTTTCAAGAACCCTACTGCTTATAATCGATGGTACGGATAGCAGAAGCTATTGCCGGGTCCTTGCAGCATACCAGATACGATTACAGCTGGATTCATTAGTGCATCTAGACCCCACCTAAACCTTACCTATAACACGTCGCAAATTTGAGTTGTATAAGGGATATAAGATGACACCCAATGCATTGCACCTAACATCTTCTTTTAATCAATTCAAAGCAAAATTCCCTCCAAGAAAAAGCAAAACGACGAGAGAAGCAAACAGAAACATAGCAACTAAAAACATGATTTTGAAGTTTCGACTAAAACGATGTCTCATTGAAATGCATCATAGACGTGAAAGGAAGCTTCCCAAATAATTCCCCTCTAAAAGAATATCTGAATTGCTCATCGAATCAGAAAGTGTCAAACCTCGGTGATGAGCTGAGTATGCTTAAGGCGCTTCCTCATCTTCATTATGCGCACAATTGCAGCCTGCAATCAACATCACTAGTAAATCTTCTTCTCATGTGAAAGCAAAGCATTGCACTCATTGTTAAGACAACACCCTCAACACAGAGACCACATATAGTGATGGTCGAGTGCCCTATGGGAATACCAAATCAGCGAAGCACTCTCACCTGCACCACCATCCTTCTATCATCATCGACCGATTTTTGCACCTCAACCGTCTCTTGACGAACTTCTGTGCGCATCATCGTTTTCGACAAATCAACCTTCAGTTTCTTGCTGAAATGATTCTTCTTATAGATATTTCGTTTCATATACCACACAACATAGTCGCACGAAACAGATCTGTTGTACCACACCAAGCTTTTGCTCTGGTTAACTCCCAATCGAAAGCGTTCATTCTGGATGGCCTAACCCGGTTATCAACGACCCCATGCACTCAACACTCAAACACGATTCCACAGGAAATGCTAAACATATCGTTTATTTGATGGCAGTAATCCGAAAACGGAACGGAAACAAAAACGATCGTACGGGCTTCAAGGAATTCTGAATAAAAATTGCGGCCGAGATAAACAAAGAAAATCTTTACTAAATAACAAAAATGGCATATCGAGTCCCGCTATGGGAAATCCTCAGAAGTAATCTTCTACAAAATTTGCCTAAATGTGCCGAATCAATAGCCGTCACTAAAGTAAATTTATTGGTACCCGCAAACTCGTTGAACGGAAAAAAGAGATACAGATGATCAGAATTAAAGCGCAAACCCTACGGACAATGCTCAGGCGCATTTAGCCACAATCATTAAACAACAGTGATAGCAACATATTCACACGGTCGAGCTTGGTGCTGTAATATGGATGGTAATAAATTGCATCCCTCACGTTGATATTTTATCCTTTCTTCTTCATTCAATACCAACCACTCTAAAATATCATAAAATGAAATTAAACTGCAAATAAGTTCAAACAAAACATATAATATGGAACTCACTTTGCAAAAGAGAGGTTCAACTTGAGAGCTGTTGTAAGTGGTGTGTTCATATCAATCTCGACATGTTGACCCACTACTGAAAGCAATTCCACCTGAAATTCAAAATGCTTTGAGATACAGGCGGGTTTAATCTGAACCCGGATTACTGGTCTAGGATGCAACCCAATCGATGAAAATATCACCTAAAAAGAGGAAAAAAAGAGGAAACTCACATAGACACACTCCATGTGTCTACGTAAGTCATTCCCCATTTCTGCTCCACTCATCTATGCCGTATACGCCCCATTCCAACTCATCTCCCCCTTTCCCCCCCCCTTCCCCTCCCCCAGCATATCTTGCTCTGAGCATTAATCAAACGGTGATTGAAATGGCTTGCAAGAATGACACATCGAGGAAAACAATCGACACGTGGTTTGCACAGAGAATAAACTTTTTTAACGTATTGTCGTCATATTGGAGAGAAAAAGAGAGTGGAGGAATGCTGAAGGGGAAAGAAGAAGCAATGCCAAGCTTCTGCGCATTACATCTCATTCCCCAAAACGTTAACGATTAAAGATTAAACTTATTTCGAAAAATTGCATGATATTGCATGATAATGAATATACTTTTGCCTTAAAAAGGGGAATTACGAACGACGCACTTTGCAGCAAAAAGCCCTAACAGTAAATGACAGCCGGGCTGACCTACTACCAGCTTCAGAAAGAAAGGCAGAACATGAACATTTTAGACCCGCGGCTGCCAATCACGACAACTGCTCCATCTGTCTTCTAACCGAAACACGATTGAAATGGACCTTAACAAGTGCGTGAACAATCTGAACGAGCATCTCTTGCTTCAGCTTCGTGCTCTCTTGCAAATGCGCCATCGTCATCTCTAGCGAATCGTTGTACAGCATCAGAAGTGCCATCTGCGCAGTTGTCGTCTGAAACAACATTTCTCTCATTGTTCAATCACAGATGAAGAAATCACATCGACATGATGGCCCTTCCGTTGTTTCACCGTGTCCTCTGTTCTTCCACCACCCCCACAGACTTTGCAGCTTCGTATTATTTTATCCCCTCGCACGAAAAATAATGACTAAAAAATGTGCCACATATAACAATCATCAAGGAACGTGTGTTGCCTTAAAAACAAGATTGCCTATCAAAGGCAAACTGAAGCCCCTCTTTTTTTACATCTAACAAAACGTTTCGAAATTTGAGGTAAATCTGTAAGGATCACGAGGCTGCAACGAACAAAAACGCCAATATTATAAAATTGGTGCAAAACAATTCCTTTCGTTACGTTCACTGTAAGACGCTGTTAATGTTGAGGTGCGAGCATATTAGCGCAGCAATGATTCTTCATCCAATATTTCAGCATATTGCTATCGTCTCATGTCACAGATGACAAAAGTATGCCGAAACTGGGCAACGAACGATCGCTCTTGAGGCTAATGACTTTATCCTCAATGCAATATCTTTACCTTACTATTGATAAAACTACCAAAAAACGGCTACGCAGGAAACTTTCAACTGCTTTTAACGACTATTCGATGTCTTTCTATTCGTAGCACCGCAATTTTAGGACTTTAGGATTGTTTTAGGAAAAGAAGTGACAATTAAAAGTAGCGCACCGTGAAGGTGTACTTCCTCTGGAAGGCGTTCGTTGAAAGCTCCCCACGGCACATCGACAACAGCCAGGTTAGCTTACGACCCGTATGTTGCGCTTGGTAGAACCTGTAAACGAAACCACTACAAGCATCGCATCAATACTACCTACCATCTCCAGTTTACTAGCTTATCCTTGTCACTAGATCTCGGCATTCAACCGTTCTTTCATAAGTTTTATTCAACGTTAGTACCACTTGTGCGGACCACTTCTCGCTTTATCATCTACTGGACACAATAAAAAATATCTGATAACCAAAAACATGAATTCGCCTACTCAGGATGTCATCCACATTCTTCGAGTGCATTGCCTGCGCATTCCTGCACACTCTCCAATTGCCCAACCCCTTACCTTTCTTAAAAACACATTCTTCGCTGGGCAGCTGAAAATTAGTTACACTGCAACAGCATACTAAATTTAGTCGTCTTTCGCATCTAATTCATTAAGTCGTACTTTTAGGCTGCACCAAAAATAAAAAGAAGAACTTTTAGGCTGCACCAAAAATAAAAAGAAGAATGGCTGATGATGCAAACATCTGACATAACATCACTTCTCTTTCTAAACTTCTTCAGACATTAATGCATTGAATAGACTCAAACAACTCGTCGAGTCCTTCATAAATGCATAAAAATTGCTTTTCGCGATCTATGAAAGTCAGTGATGACACACAACAAAACTGAACAATGTAGTGCCTCTAACATAACAGACGGATCGAATGCCATTGCAATGCATTGCAATAAATTACATCTTCTGAACGAAAGAATGAAAGAAATAAACGTTGCCTTACTTCGTGAATTGCTCAATGCAATTGTCCAACTGACGAGGGATATCGAAAACTGACGACTGTGTGAAAGGCCACGCCCCCGAGCCGAGTACCATTATCGAGAAATCCAATCCCAGCTCGATGTTCGATGATGACAAGTATTGCTTATACTTCTCTGAGATATCCTATAAATGCAAAAAAACAGTCATTCAGAAATTAAAGACGGCATAACCCTCCTTTTTTCGCATTAAGGTTGAGAAAAAGTTTAATACCAAAAAACGAGTCTTTTCATGTATGAATAGATACGACAAATAACAAGTAAAAGGACTGTCTCATCCTTGCATCATATAAGTAATCTTTCGTCAATAAAAGTTTCAGGCGTCGCAGAAATATTTAGGACCTCCTCTAATTGTCGTACGTAATCGCTATATAAGCTATAAAAATATTCAATACAAAACAGACGTAATAAATTCACATATGAAGGTGCTCGACCTCAGATATTCACTGCTCAATTCTGATGGAGGAAAAAAAGAGAATGGAGATCTCTGCAACAGTAGCAATAATATAGGTAACTGCCCATCTCCGTAGCAGAGAAGTTAGATAAGCAAAGTTTGCATAATACTTCCAGGAACATACTCCTGAACAGTCATCACACCCACAACAAACTTTCACCAATACAAGTAAGTCCCTGAACCGGTGAAAAGCCTCGCAAGTTCGTAGTCTTTAGAAGAATTCGCCCAATAAATGACCAATGGTGACTGACCTTGCTTAGACTGGTATCGGTGAACATTCGCTGCAGCTTGCTGGTATATTCGAATCCGCACATTTGTTTCAGCTTCGATATCATATTGCTTTCTGCCTCGTCGCTCGCACTCAACTCGTTCACCAATCGCTTCGCCAACATTTTCGTATAGAACTTCTGGAAGACGTCCTTGTCCTCGATGTACTTGAATACAATCATCTGAAATTGTATCTAGTTAGCACCTGCTCCTTCATATCGACGTAAACTTCCGCCAAAGTATTCAAGCATGAACAAAGCAAAGCCTATTTCAACAACAATTATGTACCCCTCTTTTCGCTCTCGCACATACGCTTTCTCGGATACTTGCACTATGATAACCCATTCCAATGACTTTTTGTGTTGCAAAGTTCTTTAACGAATTAAGGGCACTGAAGATGCCAAGAAAAACATTCAAAGGAATCCGCTTTCCATATGCAGCAATACAAAAAATGTCCAAAGTTTATTTATTTGATGGAAGAGAGGTCTTTAAACCCATCGTAATGGTTCCACTTTGGCTCTACAGAAATCTGACGTTAGATCCATCCCCAACCCTTGATTTGTGAAGAATCCAATCCTCACTCACTCACCAATATAAGTCGAGAAATAAAACTGTCACAGCAGCTACATGCACACAGACACAAATGCATGGTTGCATGGAATCCAGAACGGCAAGTCCTAAAGTCTAAGCACATAAACGAAACAGTGTTGCCTCATGCAGAAAGCGATTATCGGGAAAAAGTACAGGTTATAGGGCTAGTGTAAGTGCACGGCAGCCCACTTCAAAGATGTTTTGCGTCGCGAAAGGCAAAAATGAGAAGTTGCGTAATGGACTAAAATCTGGTGCCTGAAATGGGAATAAAAGCAAGGAAATGATGCACAGAAAACGAACCACTTGAGTTAGCAGCTCTTCCATTTCGCCCTCCTCTGGATTCTTTGCGCTCTTCTTTAGTAAAAGGTCGCAGTACCTGGCCAGAAGCTCAGGACTTTTCGTTGTGCTCTGCAACGAATACCGGCAGCTTGTAACATTAAAAGAGAACAAGCAAAAAATTACTAAAAGTCGTCCACCGTACATTCTTGCACTTCATCCCTCGGGAATGTCACATGCAAAATCGACAGAAAAAAACCAATAATTTAACAACAATTAACTCCCAGTATTCTCACACAACATATCAAGTAGCCTTGCCCCTCAACCTTCCTCTCTCTTTTGTTATGAGATCTAATCAATGCGTTTCCAACTACCTTGCACGAAATAAAAATGATCGCAGAACGCATTTTATTGCACCGCTTACATTCGCTTTTTTGGTGACGTTGTTACGGTTGATAAAGGCTGTACAAGCCTTATCGAGAGACTGCACAAAGCCAGGTTCATTCTTGAAAGCACATGTTACCAGCTGATGGTAGCGCTTATGAACCTCCAGGATCGTCGATACATACTGCTTCGGATCCTTCAAATGCAATTATTTTAGAAAAATTCTCCGAGAAAACGAACAAATTTTTTCCGGTGATGGAAAATGATCACAGAAACCTCGAAAACCAACGTTTCATACAGTCAGCGAATCTGTGCTCATCAGTTTTCATGAAGAGCACATTTTCAAACGCTACAGTTTGATCACAAGCTATCAGCATAGAAATTCGGATAGCGATCCCAAGTTGAACGAACGGTTGACATGTTTTATTGAAATCATATATAATCCCCACTGCACTCTCATTCAAAGCTCTCAGAACAATTAGCGAATTCCACATCTCCGATATGTAACATATGCAATAGGCATATACTCGCCCTTCCCCCAATCAGAAGATGAACCTTTCAAGAGCATTCGACTGGAAAAGTTAAACTTGCTACACAAAGAATTAAAGGAGTGAGAAATGAAATAGTCCATCATTGTCTAAATTGAACCCACTGCCAATATCTAAAACTATTTCCTCCTCGTTTAGAGAGGTGCAAACCCCCTCCTCCATCAAGAATTTAAAAGAAGCATACGTTGATAGCGACATCTGCGATTTTATCGAGTGCTGCTTCTCCCTGTTTCGCAATATGCTTCTCGAGAGCCGCCTTCAGCTCGTCCAACCCGTTTTCCACCCGATCGCATAATGTGTACATACGCTCCAAATCGGCATCCTTCAAATCACACATATTTCAATACCATCTTACAATACAACTCAAGCCTTCCTCCACCATCTTGAAATGCGCAATGATGATGTACAATGAACAGTTTTTTTTTGACCTCCCATGCTCTTTTGCCCTATTCAACCCTTCTTGTAATGCTAAACTACTAAACACCAACATCGCTTACTTTATTAGCCTCAAGTAGGTTGCCGAATTCGTTCTGGAAAAGCTCGAGTTGTTTGCTTATCAGAACTTTCTCAAGCGTTTTTGCCAGCACCTCTTGCGTCGACGGATTCAAATACAAGTCGCACCTTTGCTTCTCCTCTTTCAGTCGCGTTTCCACCTGAATAAAGAGGTGAACAAAATGAAGACACCTAATGATATTTCGACAAATGAAAAGCAACGATATTCAACCACAGCATAAGCACTAAGTCTAACATGCGGATTTCATCCCATTTTCTGTCAGAATTCAAATCAGCCCACGAAAACCATTTATTCCAGTAAACAGCAACCCTCCCCGAGATGATGCCGATCGATTCCAAGACGACTGATCGACTTATCAACAATCGTTGCAGGATAGCTCATTTTTCCAACGATAAAAACCACTAATAAACCAGTGATTTACAATACACCACTTGTCATTCAATGGTTTATGAGTCACTGAATTTTAACACCAAATATCCAATCATACAACATTTGTCACAATTGTCTTTAAAGCAACTGTACCGCGAAAACGTTTCTACAACCATATTCATTCAAGCTCAACATTGTCGAACGCAATCATTCAAAGCAAAAATTAGGAAAATAAGCAACCTTCTTCATATACTCGGTGACCGGATTAGCCTGAATAAACTCGGCTGCTTCGTGTGCGAAGTATGCCTCGGTGTCCTCAAGGAAACGCTTCTCGAAGTAATCTCTATAGACACGAAGCTTAGGTGATCGATCCGAATGAGTGGTCGATCCGGAAGATGGCCCAGCGACAATGGTAGTGTCTGTCTCGTTCACACCCAGCTCAACTAAAACAGCACAACTCTCTGTTGCTTCGTTTAAAAAGGCAACCGCAGAGTACATCAAAACCGGAAGCAATAGAGTTCCAATGTGCAAATGATCCGTTTTCCAACAAAAATTACTGCATCACTGTGCCGTGGCATTAGCGGAAAAAAGAAGTTGCCGCCATTCATTAATGGGTGCAGACAATGAGCTAGGTGAATATTCTTCGATATCCACTCAACTGCTCAACTGAATAACCTCATCGGTGCAATTCGCACAAATTGCACCAAACATTTATAAGCGGCAAAGTAAGCAAACGAAGTGCAGCATCGATATAAGGCGGGAATACGATAAATTCGCAATAAATAACCATCATCGGTTTCGTAACGAAAACTTCCGTGCCATAATCACTTGCTGGCTGTCACTCCGTCTAAACAGCTTATAGAATCCGCGTCACTCTCATACCGCTATTGCTTTTTACAGGTTACAAATAATTTCACAATATCCCCATCCACCTCATGAACAGGATGTTTTCAATCAATCAAATGAATGTCGGACAAACATGAGTAAACATAAATAACCTAGCCGGAAAACATAACAGTCAACTAAAGATATTGACAAAATTCACTAACGTATGAAAATACACACAAACACCAGAAAATAATTTGAAATTTAAACATGCTTAAACGATATTAGCAGAAAATATTCCCCTCTCTATAACGCATTACTTGGCAAACAAGGCAGTAAGACTGCTAGCCGAGAATGAAACCTATACCACCACAAAGAAAAGATTATTTGGAAGCAAAATATTTGAACGGAGATGGATTTCATAAAAGGTGACGAATGCAACATCTCGCTAACGATCTCGGCATGAATGTTTTCAGTGCAATTAAAACTGACCATAGCACTGGATAACACCACTGATGAGCATCGTGTTGATCTTTTCGCCATTCCTCTCGCGCTCTATTAACTTCAGCACTGCGCTCGTAACACTGTGTCTCATATGTACGAAGAGGTGCTCCTTCCAAGTTACCAATGCCAGCTATTGAGTACATACATTTATTATCAATCGTATATATACCATGCAATTTTCCATACAAACGAATGACTGAATTCTTCAAATTAGTAAGTTTCTATACATCAAAGCAGTAGAATTTTTATGCACTATCTGAAGCTGGTTAATAGGGGAAAATACTTCTACAAAACGTTGTAAAAATTATGGAAATTTAAGGAAGACAAAGAAAGACTCCTTTCATTTAGTGATTACCAGCCCATGTCTCTCCCTCTCTTTCCAGTCTTATCCCCTTCCCCGTTAAATAAAGGTGCTACCTAACGCGCAGTAATAGATGAACAAGCATAAAATTCTTGCTCAGACCATTCAAGAATATTTTATATTACCTTAAAGTTTTTCATGGCGGAAAACTCCTTTCGTTTACGAAAAGTTGAGCAAGATCATGTACCAATTATCAGGCCTCAGAAATTCTGATGCAGTTAGTTCCCAACCGATCTGAATGCCTCCTTCGCGTTCACTATTCTATTAATAATATTTCAATACGAATGTTCCCAAAACCTAAATGCTCCTATCCCAAAGTTTTGGAGGAGAGAGTAACCTCGCAGGTGTTCTCGTAAACTTCACTACTGTCGCATTTCAGTTCCACTAAGATGTGTCCAAAAATCACCAAAACCAATTAGATATCAGACCAATATAAACCTACAGCGTAAATTTCGTAGATATTATCGTTGCCTTCATCGAGTTCCCTCTTGATCCAGTGGCGATTGAGATAACTGAATATGCCGCCTGCCACCTTCGAGCTGAATCTGTACGCGTCCCATTCACTCGTGTAATACTTCAGCACATCTTCTCCATTCAAATCACCCCCGTTCTGAAAAGTTGAGACTATTGTCTACAAACGCGTCGGTCATATGCGCCTTACAAAGTTGATGGCTAATGCTCGGAACGCATATATAGCTGCAGCAGTTTTCTTAATCATGAAATGTTCTCATCAATACGCAGCCTGGAGTTGTTGAAGCTGCTTAACGGATGCATCAACACCCGAAAGCCGCAGTGGATCAAATGTCTTACTTATACTGCCTACCGAACAAGCATCACTTTCGGATTGCAAAAATTCCTCCACTGTTCCCCTTAATTCCTAACAGATTCGACATTTTGAACTCTTGTTAAGAATCCGAGATGCCCGGCGGGAATCTCCCTGACTCTTCCTGGACTATCGAACTAATCGCCTCTGGCAAAATGCATAAATTATTGCCAACGGAACTCATGCAATTCCGCTTCACAACGGTATCGAAAAAAATAAAACTGGAGCACAGCATACGTCTCACTTACAGATATCATCATATGCATCAAACTATAAGAAAGAGAAACCTCTCGCCTTTCTATCCCTCTCCTCCCTCTTCTCTCGACATGAATGTATCTCTTTAGGAATAAAAATATGCGCAGAAACTTCTTGTCAAAGTTTAAGTACAATCCAAGATAAGAGATTTTGTTGTGAAGCAATTCAAATAACAAAAGATAGAATGCTAACGTAATTGATCATGAAGAGAACGACCACGACTTAAACACTCTTCGACATCGCGGTGACGCTCAATATTCAGCCTAGTCGACGAGTTTATCAATANTAAGCAATCCAAATAACAAAAGATCGAACTGCTAACGTAATTGATCATAAATAGAACGATCACGACTTAAACAGCCTAGTCGACGAGTTTATCAATAATCGCATTCAAACTTTTCCATCTAAATGCTAATCAGACCTTAGCACATTTAATAAAACAATCCTATTATTAAGCAAAAACACTAACCAAAAGAATATTCTCGACGAAACTCTGAAAGAATTGTTTGACATGATTGTAGAGGTCAAGACCAACGAATTCGGCGCCAACAGCCGTACTGTTGTTAGTTCGTGCGGCTCTGCTTGGTCTGCTAGTACGCGCCCCTCCAACACGGTTCTGATCACCCGCGTATGTCACACACGTGCAATACGTATAGACACGGCTGAAAGCAAAAAAAAAAAAAACGTCTTAAATTACCTCATTTGAGCTATATCGGTTTATCTTCGACTATAAAAGTCTCGAAAGTTGATATTCCACTGCTCAAGAATAAATGAATTACACCTACCTATAGAATTATATATAATTATTTTATGAACAGAAAAAAAAGCATTTCCAGCACCTTTGAGAGTGCCGTTTACGTTGTAAAATTCAGCCAGAAACCACTCGTGAAAAAAAAACAAAAAATGAAAAATTAACGTACCTGTAGAGTTCCATATATCTAGTGGGCGTCATAGTCTGACGTGAGTAGATCTCGTTGAGACCCTTCTCGAGATCGCCCCAGATGTCATCAATTGAAGGAGCTGGTCGAGTGCCCATTCTTGTGCCGTTTCTCTCAGGCTCACCAAGCGTCCTCTTACGCGTATTGCTTGAGCTCATAAACGAGATCTGCCTACACCCGATCTCTTTGAATTATCACCCGATAGCAGCAGATAGATGCACGCACGTGTTCTAATCTGCAAAATATCACCTCAAACAAACCATAACAACTCAATTTTTTGCGCTCAACACTCCATTTCGAAAAGACTTAAAAGACGTATTCCACATTGCATACACACAAGATTCAATTTTAAAAAAATATAATGAACGGAAGAAAGCTATCAATGCAGCATTAATTCGCATCAGCAAATATTGTTCAGTGAGTTGACAGCACCTGAAATTTGCTTCCGATTGAGAGATTGAGCAACTCGAAAATAATTTTGAGAGAAGGCTTTTCCTACTAGATGTTGCCACTCATCTGTGGATCCTTCCAAATGGGAACATCATCAGAACAAAAACAACCCTGAACTTCAACACAAAAGTCGGATTGGAAGAGTTTCTCCTCTCGGAAAGAAACTCCTGCATATTTTAAAAGATCTTGAAAGCAGCTTGCTTCCCTGACGGAATCACTTTTGAGACCGCTTTGGCAACACACCAACCCAACATAGTTACAGTCACTTCAAAGCTTCTCCCTCAGTTACACCACTCGGAATCATCAAAACAATTCAGAATTAAACCACACCCACACACCAGTAAAAGTACAGCTCGACTGTCTAAGACGGTCGAAACGAGTAGAAATAAAGGGACGAAAGTGCAATTCACTAAGAATAAAGTGAGAATACACGAAATAGCCGAGGAAATTTGCATATTTACTGAGGGGATGAGTTGTAATGACGTCACTGATGTTCAATTTAACATTCAAAAGCAGTAGGGCTTTAATGTTGCGTTGAGATCGAGTTGTTTACACGTCACATCGCATAAAAGAATTTTTTATTGCGATCGCTGATGGCGTCAATTATTGAAAAAGAAAAAGAGTTGGAATGATTTCTCCACAAAGCCCTTCTTGAATAGCACATTAAGTCAAAGAATGAGAGCAAATAATGAATCTTTTCTAATCAAAAACAACGAATAGAATACGTATGTTCCAGGAAAAGCTCTGAGTCAAGTACAATCTCGACCACTTTGCGATTATAAATGAAATCGGCATAGCGATTGAATTTGATCGGTGACTACACGTGGATGAAAACCATTCGTAACCCAATATGATTTAAAACCGATCATTTGGTTGGAACCGCATTTTATTCATTTCTACACCAAAAATGGTTTGAACTCAGTCGCCATACCACATTTAACCACGATCCACTTCGGCGATTTGGTAACCGCCTTATCACTCTAACAAAGTTTTAGCGAGATGAAACATCATTCTTTTTCATACTCATGCATATAACATATCTTGTTTATACTCATAATGGATACATTACTTCCCTCGATGATCTACGTGACGAAATGCCTTCTCATAAATACATATAATCACACCCTATCATATGTCGCAAACTGATACGCAAAAAGTAAATCACCCACAAAACCACAGCTTATCAAACTTACAACTTTGCACAATAAGCATTTCAACGAAAACGTGCTATGAAACTGCTAGGCAACGGGCTTGAATGCCACAAAAAAATAATTCTATGGCTTTTTTCTCATAGAGACAAGCAAAGGATTGATGCGAATTATTGCTGATTGCTATTGTTTTCCTCCTTGTTTAGTNCTTTTCTCTTAGAGACAAGCAAAGGATTGGTGCGAATTATTGCTGACTGCTATTGTTTTCCTCCTTGTTTAGTAAATCGATAAAACATTTACGAAGATCACAAAAAACTTTCGAGAGAATAATTAATTAAAATTGCACTGACGTACGAAGCATTGAAATATTCGCCAAAAGTTTCTACTGCATTGCGAGATAACGTTGTATGAATTGAGCAATGTTGTGTGATAAAGCACAAAAGTGTCGAAGATATAAGATGGCCTTGATCACCAATTATTATGGATAAAATTTAGCATTACTCGAGGGATGATGAAGAATGCTATCGTCGAAGTTAGGCAGGTAGTAAACTACAGTTGAGTTCAGATGTGATGTTTTGACTGATAGGTGTGTTGTAGACGAGGGTTGGACTCGATGCAACGCAACTATATTGCACAAAGAGGCTTTCAATTATTGANNNAAGAGGCTTTCAATTATTGAAAAGCTTTTGAAAAATGCGCAGAATTGCTATTGTTCACTACTGCTAAGGAAACATTTCAACAAAATTTGCTATCGGCGTTCTGCTAAACATTCGAATAACATCTATTGATCAATGCTGTCAAGATACGACATGGTGGATTTGTCATCAACGAACTCGCGTTGTATTTCAGCGTCGTGAGGCGATGGAGGATGGGGAATAGGGGTGATATAGAACAACAGCAATTGTAATGACTCGATTTGTTATGAAATAAATAAACTTACACGGTATAAGTAATCACAACTGTTGCACTCTGCACATATTGGACAAAGCGCTGCTGCAGACGATGCTTAAAGTTGAAGGGGATATAATGACATTACCTCGCAAAGAGTCCCAAATGAATGAAAACACGATCTATGAATATCCCTTCGATTTCAACCAGCAGATGTCACCTCAAATGAAGGGCGATTCTTACGAAAGAGGAAATACTCTCGGATGAGACTCCAAAGAAACTTTTAAGGATCTCGAAACATAATTGTGGATTGAACTCAATTCATAATGCCGAAGAGGTTTTAAGTGTTAAAAAAAAGAAGTAGAAAAGCCGCTAGTCATCGTCATCACACTACAACAACACAAGAAACTTTTCTAGAAGTTGCTAGTGAATATTTCTCAGCAACCGGCAAATAAATTTCACTGAAATATTTTAAAAATGATCTAACAGAAAGTAACGAAAACGTTGCAATAATGTTTCGCTCATTTGCATTGCAAAATGCGAAGAAAATAATTTACAATTGCAATCGCCATTGAGGAAATTTCATCGTCTCCATTAAGAGTTACACATATATAAGCAATGAGATCGTTTATAGATCATCGAAAAGAAAATTCGCTCAAATAAACGCAGAGGACATTCACTGATGGAATTTGAATATAAAACGAAAAACTTTTTGAAATGTTTGGAAACTGAATGAATTTTTTGACTCGATTATTAGTTGTATAGATAATTCAATGAGAACTCTAAATGTTGCAAAGCATCTTCGAAGACAAATCAATATAGCATATCGGGGATTTGATGCTTCATTTTTTAATCACTTATAAATTGTGCGTTCCATCGTATGACATTCAGCCCTTTAAAATAACTGATTAAAGCTTTTCAATCAAGCATTAACAGTAGTTGCATTCGTTTCCGATCGTCATCTTGTGCTTGCAGAAGCGATTGTAAAGGATTACTGCAAAAGATGTCACTTCTTATGTTTGTTGTCTTCAGTCACCAGCAACAACCACTAGCACTCCCCCTCCCCCCTTCCGCCCTCCCCTCTATAGTAACAACTCAATGAATATTGTTATTGTATAAACTTTCTTCACTGGCATTGCAGCTTCCATGAACATCGTTGATACTCTATGATTCATGTTGTAGTGACAGGTTGCCGCGTGACGACTGATGCATTCACGTTTCGCCTTTTCGACCGCCCATCCCTTTCCATCTCTGTGCACTTGAACCTCTTTATGTTTTAAGTGATTTTTAAGTTTCTATGCTTATTTATGGGAATTCTTAAATTGTGTTTAGAAATAAGAAAGCATTAAGAAGAAAAATGAGGAATTCTTGAGCAAACAACCACTTTAATGTGAACTTTTTAAACGCATTTTTATTTAGTCACACCGCAATTGATTGTTGTTGTTCTCATGCTGTACAATGCTCCATCATCGTTCATACGGTTCATAGGAGGTCACCTCTTTCATCGTTTGAAGATGCCATGTGCTTCGGTATTTTAGGTATAATTGTTTAAAAGAAGCTCATAAATCGCCAGTTTCAAACACAACCGCTTCATTGTTCTGTCGTATACTGCAACCATAGCTACTCCATTCCTTCCTCTCCACTCTCTGATCCGTTCGATGGTCTTTTAATAGGCTAACTGACGTTGCAAGGACAACATCCAGAATTTTGATTGTTCAATGGCTATTGTGGATGCGATTCAGTAGTTAGCCTTCGGTTGCAACGGCTATCTCCGTTCACTTTCATTGTCTGCAATAAATCGGTTCTCATCGCGATTTTTTGCTTAGCGACGCACTTTCATGATGTGAGTACTCCGAGCAGCATCGTCTATATGGTTCATAAAGTAATTGTCGCAAAAGGAAATTGAATTCAATGTAATATTTGATCGTATGGATGGGTATGTGAATTTAATAAATACTTCCGATTATATTTTGAAATGTTTCGAGCAGAAAAAGAAGTGAATTATTGATGAAAGTGATGTGAGAATAACTTCAACTAAATTGAAATATTTTTGATATTTCTTAAAGAAAAAAGGTTAATAGTGGATAGAAATGCTAAAAATTAGTGAATAATGATGTTGAAAAGTAAATGAGATAATAATTTCAGTGCAAATAAAAGAATTGCATCGTTTATATAACAATGCATTTTTTATGTTACAATACATTTAATCAATTATGAATGAGGAAAAGTTTTGGGAAAATTATTTTATTATGAATTATGTGAGCAATGATGATGGAGATCGGCTCAATCGAGAAGGTTGGATCACATGCGGATATTGGCTCTCGCTTTATCCATAATATCACGTTTTATGCGTGGATAATTCGGATAGAGGGAGAGAACACGATGACATACGTCGATACAGTCGAATGACTTCCGACATTTTAGATAGTTATATGCCAATTTATATCCTGTAATTCATAAATAAATGCTGCATTTTTGCAATCGTTGCAAAAAAGAATAAATAAATGGAAAAATAAATAAATAAAATGTCTACTATTTATTCTGAACTCAGTAAGTTACTATTATGTAGGAGCAGCATGTAAAAAGCAAAAACTCTCAATGATTCGCTACCCTTTCCCTCGTCATTCATATGTCTTATTTTATTGCTTGCATGCAACGTTGGCTAACCAATTGAGGGATTCCGACGGCTACTAAGTCTCCATGCCTCTTCGTAGTTGGCCGCTGCATCGACCCATTTCTGTTCACGTTCTCTCAAATAGCCCATATATTCGAATGCTTTTATAGAACTCTGAAAAGAATTTTTTAATTCATTCAAAGTTCTCATCAATAGTCTTTAATTTTATTATTTATTGCTCGGATATTTTTCAAAAGAAACGATATTTATATAATATCCTGGAAAATTATCCTTAATAATGCGCACACTTCGAATCTTCCACCGATGCATAAAGATTGTTTTTTTTTTGCGAGTAATCAACAAAGAAAAACCGCAATAATGCAACTTCGAATACATTCTCTTCGATGGTTTTGTCAAAAAAGATGAAATTAAATAAATAATAAAATATAATAGAAAAAAAACAAGCGAGTAAATAAGAAAATTAAACACAAACTGCATTATGTTGAAGAATAGTGCGTAACACAGATGTAGCTTGATCACTTTTGCTTTGATTTATATAAATGTCAGCCAACAATAACCAACCTGAAACAATTAATTTCGTTATTACGCGATATATTCACTTCCGTAGGTATTAATCTATGCGGCAATGCATATTTGAGCTTTATCATTTAAATATATCATTTTGTTCAATCTATTCGATGGATATCGACATCAACAAATTATATCCCTTCGATGTGGACAGCATTACTCATCACTAGATTACTTCTAAGTGGCGATATAGTATAAGTGGAGAACGCTTAAAAATTATTCGCTACGTTTATTTATTCGCAAAAATTTTAAAAACATTTTATGAGGAACGATTAATAAACTTCCGCTTATTAGTTCTTCCTTTTCTCATCTGAAAATTTTAGCAATCATTGCAAAATTGAATCGTTGGAATGTATAGTTGACAGCAGTGATGGGCGATGCCGACAAAATGCGGTGACTCTTTTGATTCCTGCCCTGCAAAAAGTGGAATCGACATCTGCTAACTCAAACTTGACAAAAAAAGAGCAGGATTTTTGGTTCACTCATTAGTTAGTGGAAAGCAGAAGCTTTTTCATTCGACGATTCCGCGAAATTATAGCGAATTTTCCCAAGCTTTCTTGCTTCATGAAGAAACAGAAATGATCCAACTCAGTTGTTACACATAAAAGATGCTCCCTCTATTTTCGACTGAGAGAGAAATAAAAGGTGGAGCAGAAGCCGAAAATTCAAATAATCTGGATAGAAAAAAGTGTGACCTGAAGTAGAGGAACTGGAATTACAGAGTCATTTGCCTCGCAATAAAAATGTTATTCCTACTGCAAATGAATGGTACCGTCTTGAGACAATAAACGGAAGAGTTCAGAGAATATGCACTGAAATCCATTTGAAGCATTGATCAAAATAGCAAATTGAATGATCACGTCAATCGACTTTCATATAAATCAAAGTTTGTTATTACATGGCAGCATCGTGCTCGACAAAGTGTACTACAATATGTAATCTAAGTTGCGGCGGTAGCAAGTAAACCAAATTGCGGTTCCCAGAAAACAAGGATGCGGTTACTAGAGATCAATTCCTGTGATACTAATTAATAGTGCCTTTAAACACTTTGCACTGTTGTTGGTAGTATTAGTTACTATCTAATAATAATAAAAATAAAATAATAATAATAATATTAATATTAATTGATAGGCTATTGTAAGAAGCTGGAGAATGCCGACCAAAATATGAAAAACGCATTGTCTACACTTTTATTACTGAATTTTCATCGCCTGCCATTTTCGACGTCACGATGAAAACATTTCGAAGTGTTGATGAGACATACATTTTTCAAGGTAATCAGCGTCTTCGAGTGTCCACGTGTGACCAACAACTCTCTTGAGGTGTGCCTTTGCTTTCGGTGTTTGTTTCAATATCATATAAGCGCGTGCAACACCAAGCACTGCACCCACACTTAGTACCTCCTGGAAATAATTAAGCAATGTACACAGTATAACGAATAAAACCTGCAATGCACTGTATGAGACCTGGAGTAAAACCTCATCTATAGTAAGTAACCTTAAATATTTAATATCCTCCTCAGTCTAAGCTTTACTGAAAAGATCCTTCTCTACCATAACCCTAACTTGATAACCAAGACCATTTCGTCAGAGAAGCCTTTCTGAGTCATGAAAATCGAGAAAGAAACAAGTTTCTGTGCAATAAGAATTTATAACTCCGTAGTTCCATTCGAGAGGATATAGTAAAATTTCAAAACGCTCCGTTAAATGCAAATGCCACATCTGTATCGAGTGCTGAAACACAAAACACAGCAATTACAATAACAAGTACGATGCTTTCTTACACACTTCTCTATTATGCAACTTGATGAATATGAGATTGAACAAGGGACACATAAAGAGGAGGATAAAAATTGGAAAAGCGCGTTAGCAAAAGTGATACCGAATTTTCGCCGCCAGCCATTTCAAGGAAATTGGAGAGTGCTTGCTGAACGGTGCCACGATTACTGCTCGCCAGCATAATAAAGCTTTCCATTAAACGGTATTTGTAATCAAGACCAGGCTTATAGCGAAGCTCCTGAAAGCAATCCCATTCATAATTACTTCAAGCCATGCGATAAACTTGATTCTAAGATCTTTTCGCGAAAGTTCATCGATTTGCATCTGCGAAGCATTACACCAGTGGCGCAGTGCCTCTGTGTCTATGTGTGGCTATATGTCTGTGCGTGTGCACAGGTGGTACGTGTGACTGTCTGCGCGACAGCTTCCACTCGAGAACCGAATATAACAGTCATTAAAATCGTTAGCTATGATATGCACCCCATACAAAATATCTCACCATCTTTCGAGCTGCTTAAGACTTGCACACATTTCGCAACCGGTCAAGTAGTATTTTGTCACATTCCACAACCGACCGGGCTGGAAGAATAATTTTTGGAGCGGGGGGGGGGGGGGGGGGGGA
>JAARMF010001781.1:4175-18323 GCA_022844705.1 Toxascaris leonina
ATGTCATTATAAGCGCATATTTTTTTTCTATATATATATATATATATATATATATATATATATATATATATATATATATATATTTGCGAGTTTTTATTTTGGAGAATCTCAGCAATTGGATGTGACCCTTTGTCAACATTTTCAGCCATCCTCGGTTATAATGTGCTCACTAATTGAAAAAGCAATGACGAGAATATACAAAGCTTTGTTTACATATATGAGGCACATTAATTCCATACATTAAACAATTCAACGAAATAGCAACATTGAGGAGTTATTTAATACGGGCAATATGCCCATACAGTTGGACAAGAGGCCATCTAATTAGTGTTACGCAGAAACCGAAAATAGGGGTTAGCAACTTTCGACCTAATGTCCTAGTCAGAGTTTTCTTAAGCCTAGTTCTCCTGATTTATTTCGATAAAAGCGTTTTTTTTTGGAATATGCCTCGTCTGATCTTGTCTATTTCTTCCTCATTCTCCCCTGTCTCCGCAGGGGGGTGCAAAAATTCCCCATAATAGGATTCTAATTAACGAGAAAAAAGAATATTACAACAGTTTTCAGCAAAGTTATAACGGAATATTTTTTACTGTTTATTTGCGATGGAGTATTCCTGCTGGATAAATATGCTGCAGTACACTAACGCTTAGTTGCTGTGAGCTGTTGTGGGGCCAAGGAATGNCTGTGAGCTGTTGTGGGCCCAAGGAGTGTTCAATGAGAGGAAAAAATATTCCATAATTTTTCGACTCTCTTCTGGGATACTTTACACATTCATCATCAATAAATATTCCTCCGTTAAACTATGAGAGAGAGAAACAATGTGAATAAACATAGTAAATAAACAAAAGAGTTTAAAGGACTAGCAGTTTGGATATAGCTAAGCAACCCAATAAGTACCCGCATTGATGAAGCAACAAACATTCAAATGGCAACGATCAATGGAGAGATTAGCCTCGTGGCGTTACCGGTGTGCTATATCTAGCGTGTTCGGTTAACTTAGCAATTATAATTATTACAGCAAAAATGAGAATAAACATAATAATAGTACTAATAACTCTTCGATTTTTTGCCTCATCACTTCGATCCTCATCGGGTAGTGGTGCCGAAGGTGCCCATGCACGAGCTATAAACGTTTTCTTTCAATAATGCAATCCACAAATATTACATAGAGGATGCCATCTGGTGTAAAATTGTATGACAATAAATTTGAAGGCAAAAGTACAACCCTACGGGTGATTGGAATTGGTTGAAAACATGAGAATTGTGATTTATTATGCTTGTGGTATTGGTTTATAAGTCTGAAAATATTTGAATAAACAGGCAAGGGACAGACCATACAGCAAAAGCGACAGTAATGTGCAGTTGAATATTTTACTTTTTTAATTTAACTTTTACAACCACCATATCTGCTAAGTTTCTTAGAGGATCATCAAAAAATTCACATTTGTTTGAGATATATACAGAATCGTCACTTGAAATATGTAATGTAAGATTGCACTATTTATGAGTGGTGGGCAATGACTGAACTACCTATGGATGAAAAGTGGACCTTCACACTATCGTGGGTACTAAGCGTTACAAAAATAAAATTGATAGTTTTGTTGGTCGTATTCCAGTTGTTGTTGTTATTACTATTATCTGTGTTGTTATTATTGCTACTACTCCTGTCTATATTATTAGTGATGATTCTAAGAAGTCTTTGCCATGCTATCTAGTGGTTATCGAAGTCAACTTTAAATGAACCCTACTTCCATCAAAAATATTCCGAGAATAACAAGAAAAATTCAAATAATCATTGCATTAATATAAATGTATTCAGCACTCACTCTTCCGTTCTCAAGAAGACATTCTATCAATCGTCGGTAAATTTCTGCTCAAATCGGCGTTCACTCTAGCAATTTCTTTTCAAGCGGAATTCAATGACATAATGCAAGTTCACTGTGAAATCGATTGCTCAAGCACGTCAAAATTTTGCTCACATGAGCATTCTCTACGCATTCCTTTTTCTTGCTGCTACAGTTTCCCCAAAATAATGTCCCAGTGATGTTTTATTTCTATGAATATTTATAATGTTTATATTATTCCCACGTCGCTCTCTCAAATGGAAATATTGAAATTTGCAAACTGTTAATCTCATCTCAATGAAAAACTGTTTATATTACGTGTGATTTCAAATAATGATAATCCGACAAGCGCTAATCAATTCTTATCAATTCCGATCACATTCTGCATGCTATCGTTTTAATGGAAATGAAAGCACTGATTTCACAACATCGATAATTTGCAGTCGAAATATTTATATTTATACAGAAATTGAATAATGATATAAATTGCTGAAAAACAAATAAATTATAAGTTATAGTAGGTATAGAAATTAAATAAGCAACAATAATTGCAAAATTGAACACAGCAATTAGCTGAATGAAAATCGTAAAGAAAATGACTAACACGAAAACGAGTACGATGGAACGAAATGAGATCGATATGAGCGAGTACACGCATTGTAACGAGGATATTGGGCATTGTAAAGACCGCTTCTCAAATCACTTGCAATTACTTCGCTATACGATGGTGGTGGTTCCATATCTTTAAATAATCAACGAGATTCTTAAAATAGTCATCATATTTATTTCTAAAGAGGAAATCTTTCCCATCTGACAGTAGAAACTATGTGACCGGATGGGAGAGATTATCACATAGGAATGTCTCAGAACTTAATAGGACTAACTGAAATTCGCATGCCTAAATTAAAGTTTCTTATGAGGAGATGGGTGAAAGGGCAATTTCATTGTTGACGCATGTCACCTTCTTGCACTACTATGTGGCTGCCTTTCATCCCTTTCGTATATGCTATACTTCCATTTTTTTCTGCTTAAATTGTTTGTGTTTGACAAAATGTCAAACACATCTCACTCAATAAGCTTGACCTTGTTATGCACTTCAACTTATGAGGCTGAGCGAAAAAAAACATTATTTTTATGCACTTGGCACATTTTATGGCCTGTGTAAACATATTTTCTCAACTCATCAATATAAAACGAAACTCTTCAAATCCACACTTTCAGTTCGTCAGTGTTCAAAGATCATACTTGTGGTGGGGATGGGGGTGGGGAGGGAGGGAAGGAGGGGAATGGAGAGGAAGGGAACATGTGCGGTAGGAGGGGAAGGAAATACGTACTAAAATTATGCTAAGAACCTAATTCAGTTTATCAAGTAATTGTAAATTCAGATCAGAGATTTAAAACGAATAAATCAATTGACAACCCAACTGCTGAACCGTCTAAAGTATCAATACAAGTAGACAGCTAGTCATTATGGATACTATGAATGGCTTCGATGCGATACAAATTTTATAAGCGTTCTTTGTGAGCTGTATAATAAGGGAGCTATTGTCTATGCAGCTGAATCAGCACTAATTTATCAAAGCTAAATGAATCATCACTGCTTCATTCAAATCACCAGCCCTTGTTCAAAATTGTAACCCGACGTATTGATTGGCTTTTTTTCACAGTCAGCAATCATTGAATTTTTTTCCACTTTTTCATCGCACTTTGAAACACGTTATGTCCCTGATATGTGTTATGTATTTGTCCGTCTGTAGTAGTTATTCCTGAATTCCACAGAAAATAAGAACTAAAAAATTGGCGACTGCCTAAACTCTGATCGCAGAAACTGAATTCGCCGTTTCCAGCCGTTGAGCACAAAAGTTGCTACCATCATTAGCTAAGGCTTTATCAGTTCATAGATCAAAAAAGTATGGCATCGGATTATTAAAGGTGATACTATACTCGTCATCAGTGCACTTCTTTAGTTAAAAATTAATGAAGCAAAAGCAGTCTCAACTTTGTTCGTTTTTAACGGCTGCTCATCTCTATGGTCATTTATTTATCCCATATCAGAAAATTAGTATTCGATCCAAAAAACGCATATTGCTTTAACATTTACGATGCGTTTTCCATCAGCTACTGTGATTCTTGTCATGCGCATATGAATGATGGAGACAATTTTTCAGCAAAATCATACCTTATAAATCAATGGAATTAGTAATTTATATTCAGAACTTTTCATCAGGATGCGGAAAGCTTCCCTCAGCATTTTCAGTCCATTTTCTCATGATCCCGATTAATTCTCTTAAGATATCAATTTGTTTTACCTTTCGAAGTTTTCACGAAGTAGTGATTTAATTTTCTTCGTTAACCCTTTATCCATTTCAATTCATTTTCTCATTCTTAAGACTCGTTAAAGGAGTTTTATTGCCTCATGAGGCTTCTACAACATACTGATGGTGAGTGATTCTCAATGAATTTTTCACTATTCGATCATTTCGCTCTATTCGAATACTAACGTCAACATGCAACTTCATATGCATCAAAAATCACTCAAATTAAGACAACAAAAATAGAAACATTTCACGACAACTGTCGTCCGAAGTTGCCCTTTGACCCTACGGCTAACATCACAGTTGAACATTTATATATAAGAATATCGAATTAAATAATCGATCTATGCTCACTTTCAATTACACAACTTATCACATATGGCAATTTGTAGGCCACTTGTTGGAAAATTCACAAATCACTCAACGTTGTCTCTTGGGAAGGAGAAAATAGCATCAGAGCAAACGCTCTCACTTGAGTTTTCATTACCGAAACCATATAACATAACCTCCACCCCCTTTCTCCCTCTCCCTTGCCTCGCCTCTTTCCTTTATCAGATTCCTCTCTAGCAATCATTATGACTCTTCACATCTTATTCGAAGCCCATACCCTCCAAGCCAATCTTTATGGAAGAAATCACCTAGATCCAGTATGCAATGGTCACAAAACTTAACCATTCAACTACGGAATATCATATATCAATATTGATAAGTAAGCAGATTTATGTGAGAGAGGAATCGAACCTTTGCGATTAAGTCCGCGTCGAATTTATAAAGGCGAAAAGAGGAATCAGTGATAAAAAATAGGCTATGATAGAGGAACTTGATGACAGGACGTTGCGCCAAAGATGAGTCGTATCATTTCAACGCTCCGAAAGAGAGGAGGTACCGTTGTGCGAACGCAGCGACCATCAGAAAACTCGTCCTAGCGGCGAGTGCATCACATGCCACCAGTGTTTGTCTTCTTAATAACGTTGACATTACAAGTCTTCACAACACATTCTATGCAATTACTATTCATTGTTAACACCGCTAAAATACATAGGTTAGGACAAAGGGATATGCAAATTGTATTAATTGGGGGATTGTTTTGCTCGATATAAAATTTGCGCCATGCTGATTGTGCGTTCAGAATTGAACTAAGAGAATGATGTTAAGGAAACAGAGGAAATTTGAAATGACAGTTGATTTCAAAGGGTTTTCGTGAAAATGGTGAGATATGTGCGATATATGGCGATTAACCTTTCGGATTATAAGCTTTCAATTTTTAAACAACTCGACCTCAAAATTATACATCACATCTGATCGTGCATAAAAGATAAATCAGCTAATAATCGGAGGCTCTAGATTTTCTGGAGAGTGCGTACCTAGAAGCATAGAGAGCTTTAGAAAAGAGCGTTTTGGAGCGATGGTTTAGTAGGCGTGCACCTGAAAGCTAGCAAGCACAGATTTTATTTCTTCAATTACTTAATCACTGAAGTGCCTTGTCGCAGCATCATTGCGAAGATGCGCCACAACCGCTACACCTCAAACATGTTCATATCCTTGATTAGATGTCTAGGTGTAATGTGCTTTAAGTTGCGATTGAATATCTGCAGTAAAGTTGCCTTCACTGCCACAGCCGGGAGTCATTTACAAATATCGCTTATTTGATGCATGAGAAAGCAGCCATACCCTTGTGAGTGGAACATGTTTTTACCATTATTATTTACGAAAATGTGTCTACTGGTAAATCGAACCTTCAGAAATCGAAGTCTCCTCAACAGGTTTCCGAGATGATGAGCGTAGAAAATTAAGTTTCCAAAATTGACGATCATTTGCGAGTGTCATAAAATATTTCGAAGTTTCGCAACTTACATACAGTGAAAATGTTGTTCAATGAACAATCGAGGAAAATAACGTTAGAGATGGGAGAGAAATTGCCAAACAAAGGAAGGCAGTGAAGAATTTCATCACTTCACACTAAGAGCTGCTCTTGAATTCACCCAATAGAATTATATATCTAAAGCATTTCAAACTGGAAAGCATTAAATACCTTAAAAAGGAAGAGCACATCCAACAGACCGTATGGCAACTCGTGATGACAGTTTTTCGTCAGCAAAGATGACGATTTCAAGTCAACAACATGACTTATTGTTTTATATAGGTAAATGTGATCATACCTCATATGGTGCAGTTACAATCTGTCATTTGTGAAGAATGAATAAATTCCGCTGTACGAATCGCCGATTCAACCCGACGTAGGGAAGCTTGCTTCAGGAAAGCATCCTGCAACCTGTCGACAAGATTCGTATGCTAAATCATATATGCAGAGTAAATTGATCAGCAGTCAGTCCAATATTGCACGAATGTGACCAACATACAACCACAGGAATATATTAGATAAACTTGAGATTGGCTTTATTGCTGGCTTTATTGCGTTGGAAGAGAGGTGCGTCTTTGGAGATGACAATACTCGCGTGTCGGAAAACCCCGATACCGACTGACAGTCGTGGAGAACTGAATGCAGAGCAAGAACGTTGGGGTATTTCGGATGACATTTAGGTGCATAGTGGAACAGAAAGAAGAGTATCAAATGCAAAAGGCAGAGGAGTCACAGCTTTACATGAATCTGGAATCAACGTCAACTGCTTGAAGCTTGAACCGAAAAGAAGGCATATGTGGTCTAGGCCATGAAAATGAGTCATAAGTTTTTACTCAATTTAGTCTTCTGCTGCTCTATTTTTAGTGTTTCTATAGATGCCCATATCGTGTTCTTTGTTTATACAGCATATATTTGAAGTTTCTGTAGGTCATTCATGCACTATTTGTACCTGGATTTTGACTTACTTTGATTACAATAACATCCAGTGGATGAGTCTGGTCGTCGTAAGACTTAGTCCTGTAATCATTAATCCGTAACCATTAGCCATATGCTCAACGTGTCTTTTGTTCTCAGTCCTTATTCTCATGCCTGACCTTCGTACTTTTCTCCATCTGTCTTTGAGTATCTCAGGTCAATTAAAACTATCTCAGTTAACTGACCTGAGATAGTTCTCCATCAACTATCTCAGGTCTCAGGTTTCTTTTTTAACGGAAAATTAAAGAAGATTTACAGGTGCCCTTTTGTATGAGTGAACATGAAATTAAAACGCCACGTTCAACTCATAATCTCCGATCTAGCAGATGTTCGATCTCGCACCAACTCATCAACGCTCAATCAGCGATAGTCATTTCGACCTGGTAAAATTAGCAAAATTCTTCACATTCTCTTTGCTTCCCGTACGTGCAATTCAGGCTTCTCTTTTGTCATCGTTCCTGAGCATCCTTCCCCCCCCCCCCCTCTCTTCGCCATCATCATTCTTTCAATTCTTTTCCTCGTCTTCTTAATTCTTCTCATTTTTTTTTTCAGTTCCATTTTCAATTGAACTGTTAATGACCATTCTGCACACCCGTATCTATTATTTTCAACAATTGATTACAGTCTTTGTTGGTCTATGAAAGATATGCGAACACAATTATCAACGAAGAAGGCCGAATTCGCGAGATCAACCACCGAATACGCACAAAAAATTTTCAATCGCTCGAGTTGCGCTAAGGAACAACCTACTACCGCAGAAAGGCATGGCCGATCCTAACGTTTCACACATTCATTCCAAACTCATTGCTTAATATTTCCGGATAACGTCATCTAGCATTCACCTTTCTTGGAACCTTCTCCGCCCGACTTCTCTCACCTTCCCTCACCACCTCTTTGAACCAGTTTATCTGCTTGTTTTGATGCAGTTTTTCAATTTCTATTCATCGGAGCAGTCAATATGCAAAAAACTATGAGCAAGCCATATTTCAAATAAGCCGTTCATTCTCGAAATTATGGTTTCATCATTTATAACTATGGTTTTATGAGTGAAGAGTCACCAAAATAATATAATCAAAACAAAAATTTAATATCATATCAATCAATTATCGATCACTAAGTAATGACGACTAGCTCCTCCAGGAATGACTTAAAAGACGGCCATTAGCATCTCTATTAATGACTTGGAAAAGTCCTGAAAGTTCTGCTAAAATATTGGTGTATGACGACAAACTGAACGATTAAATCTCAAAAATAGGCGATGAAAAATTTGTCGCCAAGAATAATATCAGGGAAGACTTCAAAACTTCAAGGATCAATGAGCTCGCATCTTTGCTCATACTCTCGATCAGAAAGTTGTACCATAGCACAATAATTGGTTGTCTTAAAGTAAGAAACTAGCTTTCAGCCCATCAAAATTCGAGTCAATCCAACTAGTATTCGAATGATGTATTTGAATTCAAGTTTTCTTCTAACGATATAAACGAATTTTTATTTGAACAATTCGAAAGAACGCTGCAAAAGTGTATGCACATTCTACGACTATAAATGTGAAATAAATTGGGCTGAAAAGTCTTGAAATTAACGGCAAATGAAACAGCTATGTATTAATGACAACATGTTTCGAAGAGTTGCTTTGAAGTGTAATATACACTTCTGATGCTTTTAGTAAATTATTTGCATTCTGCAGGCTGCAATCTGCAGAATGTTGCAGATGCATGCAATGCACATGTATGATGCTTTTTATAATCTACAGACTATAGATATGAAGGTCAAAAGCGCTTCATCATCTTTCAATCAGTAGCCAATGTTAAAACTGTCTCTTATAATCGACTGTCTTTTCATAATAAAGATGCACTCCTAACATTTCAGATTCTGGAAGAGCAAATATCAGCATAATCGCATTTTCTGTGCTTCTATTCGATAGAATATCCGCCGGATAACTTGCAGGAAATATTTTTCACCACGAACGCTAGGAAATACTCAGCATTTTAGGTAATTTGCACCACACAGACTATTCATATGAATATAAGACACATGAAGAAATATAACGACAATGGTGATTACAATGGTTTCGTTCATCTCAACATTCACTGCAAATACTAAATTTTGCCGACATTTGAAGGAATGTCACTTTCTTCAACCATGGGGGTGGACGAAAATTTCGAGACAGAGCAAACAGAAAAAATTCAATTTATGAGGCGTTTGATGAGATCCGTTTACTCTCTTCTCTCAACACGTGCATCCTGTTGTTGGCAAAGTCGTGTTTGGAACGCTTATTTTTGGGTGTATCTTTGCACTTATCCGTTTGCTCCATGGATTCAACCCACTAACAGTGAGTGCCACACGATTATTTTCTAGTCATGTTAGCACACTCCTGAGGTGGCTCCTTAGCTTAACTTTCAATACGTTCAATCCTTATTACAATTGTCCCACAATCCGAATACGTTCGACTTCTGCATCTGAATTCGGCGCTTTTGATAACATGCTTAAACGTTTTCGATTTCATGTTACAAAATTCGACAGTCATTCCCTAAAGCTGGATATGTAAATTTTAAAAGAAAAACTCTCAGATCTCAGACACTTTGCTCAGCCCATAGAGATGTTCAACGATAAACGTTGTCGTTCGAAGAAAAATGCATATAACTTAAAATACCCTGCTGGAGTTATAATATGCGAATTCGAGAGTACTTAAATTTTAGAACTGCAATGTTTTCGTTAAGCAGAAATATGACAAATCATTTTTGCTTTCAAATTCTATACAAATTGCTCAAACGGCATAAGATTATTGCAGAAATACTCAATCCATTATGCGTGCAAATATTTCTTTAAAACTTCGGCTAACATGGCTATAGTAAAAAATTGCTGTTCTTAGCTAAAATTAGTTAAAAGTTAGCAGCTCATGAGTTTAAGATCCTTATCATAAAGAATGCTGTTGATGACATCTTATTTCCATTACGTGGGATACTCTGGTTCAATTCCTTGCTAAACTTTTATTGTTTCAATGAATGATGTGGATGATATGAGATATGCTCATTTTCTGTTAATCAACAAAAATTAGTGGCGTTGTAGTTGAACTAGATTGAATTCTGATCATATTACTGCATTTAAAAGAAAGCAAGAGAAAAGGTGAGCTTGTTTCACATTACGAGATGGTGCTACCTATTTGAATGCGAGCGGTTCACGCTCTATCCTTCGATCTCTTCGACGCACTCGAAAAAAATGTCTTTTAATTTTCCAACTAACAACGATTCGTGGCAATTGAAGATACATCCAACGGCGTATAAATATGGGTGGATATTTTTAGCTGAGAACGTTAAAGGAATAAGTGCTATTAAAAGAGATTTTGATTGCAGTTATTGACTTAATCGAACTCAAATGTGTTGCGATGCTAGTTCAGTTTATTCGCATTTGATTGTACAAAATGGTGCAGAGTGATAAATCTTCCAACCGGAAATAAAGCACACTTCAAATTGAAATGAAATTCGGGTTCGAGGCCCCGATGCGTTAGCACTTCTCTCTCGTCCCTCGCTCCAATTTAAGCATCGAAAATGCGATCATTTCTGAAAGCGACACAATCGCATTTGAGTTGTGGAAATGTTTTATAGATATTTTTGAATATTTGGCAAATGATTTGTGTTTGAAGTTTTCTGATATGATTCCTCTGTTCTTTGATTCGAAGGTTTAATTACCCAAATTTGATGATGCTTGATGATGGCTCCACCAACCGGAACGTTATCTTACCTAGCCGAAGCGTTCGTATGGTCTGATCTCAAAAATTAAGCCTGAGCGATCGATCAAGCCTGAATTCATCGGCATAAAAAAATCACCCGTTTCCCTAATCAAACGAACGCAAGAATTTATCATCACTCTATCTGACACCTTATAAAATTATATGTCAGTCCTCATACAAAACGATTAGTGCCGCCATCAACAGTGCTAAATGAGTATTGCACAGTGCTCGAACAGGATAAGCTCTAATCATAATGAGACAAGTCAAATAAATGAATATCATTAAAATAATTGAAAATTTTTATACAAATGAAAAAAAAAAACTCATCAAAAACAGAAAAAAATCTATTGGATTAATAAATACATTCACTGTCGAATATACATTCAAAAAATACGACAAAAAAGAATTCTTTGAGATCTATAAAGGTCTCATAGTGTATGCATATAATAGATTTGTGCATGCTGGAATGACCGTATAATCGGTATTCTCGTTCAATGCGACAATTGAACGATACAGCAATTAGATAATATATAAAGTGCCGAACTTAATGACGGAAGAATATTTAAAGAAAATTATTGACAATGAATGAGTAAATCGATTAGAGCACGAAGGAATGTGTGCAAAAAAGGGTTTATGTGTTAATTGGCGATGTTGTGGTGATTTGTGCTTGAAAATATTTATCAAATAATTACAATTTTTTAGTGAAATTTCCGCCTCTCCCAACCTTAAATTTATTTTGCGTAAAAATGACAAAATTCAAACAAACTTATCGAGAGATCTTCATATATTTGCCGATGAAAAGAAATGATGAAGGCGATTCAAACCTCTTATTTCTTTCTCACTTTCTACTCCATAGAATCACCTAATGAAATTATCTAGCTTATGCCCTATATTGTGTTTAAATGATGTGCTATCCAGAAAAACAACACAGAAATTCCATCGACAATACATCGAAAAATTCAAGCTCATATATGTTGCTCATTTTAAACTGGCAGAAAGCGAGTGAATAGTTTAAATGGAAATTTTTAAATATTAGGGGGGGTAAATCCTTTATCAGTGGAATCAACAAGCGAAGGGTGAGGAGATGAACAGTGGACGAAAACTCAGAAATTGCATTTCTTTTGAATGAGGATCCCTATCAGAAATCATTCTCTAAGCGAATAATAACACTGCCAAAAACGCTCTAAATAATTTGAGCAATAAATAGCTATCGATGAATGTGAACGGGGAATGTTATTTGATTATTATAAATTTGCGCAGAAAAAGCCGAAATATGAAATCGTTTTTCGGTCACTAAAGCGATAATTACATTGAATGACCTCTAAATAATATTCCATTAAGCACAAATCACCGCCATTGTATAGAAATATTAAACAAAAAACAGTGTAATGATAATATATGAGATACAAATGGCACGTAAAGGAATGATTTCATTGACGGCCACCAATTTCCTCTCGATGTTTTGCATTATAATAGCACAATTAAAAGCAATATAAGAGCTTGATTGCTCTTATTTACTATAATGTTTTATTAAATACTCGTTTATGCGCATCGTTATTATTGAAGACAAAATAATTGCTAAATTTCGCTGAAGATACTGAAAAAAATTTGTGAAAAAAATAAGTATAGAATTTCGATTAGAAGTCTCTTCCGACAATAAATGATCTTATTTTTTAGTCCGGAAATATAGGTGTTATTCGTCCAAACTGATTCCGGTATCTATGACACGAACCGAAATACGCTGTGAAGAGATGGACGACGCAACTGACAGCCGTATCGTTTGATTAAGCATTAAGCCAACTAAAATCTCAAAGAAAACAGCATAAGCAATACCGCCTATACGTTCGAGAGCAACTTCTTCAATGTGTTTTCTTTTCAAAGGCCATATAAAGCACATAAACAATGCGAACAAATCAGTTATTCAGCTTACATATGCATTCGTCGATTATTAGACAATATTTTTGAAGATGATCGTAGGCGTTCTAAGCTAGAAGTTGCGTTGATGCACCGTCCGACATCATTAAGGTTCTAGGTAAAAACAGAAGTTTTCTTGTGCAGATGATCGACATTGTTTGAAGTGAAAGGTAAAAGCGAAAACAACACATCATCGTTCGCTCATCATCTTCACGAACTCTTCGTAGTCGATTTCACCATCACCTGAATTAAAGTATGTCAGTTAGGACCACCAATGGTGATAAAGAAATAGGAAGACAATGATTAACACTTTTTAGTGCAAAGAAAAGTTAAGAAGCACTTTTTAGTTCATTTCATCTAGATGATTAGGTTGTTGTGCTATTTTCGCAAGAACAAACACCAAAAAAAAGCTGTACATTTAAATGATTTCATCGAAAATTCGGCAATCAATGAACGAATCTGTTTGGAACTGTCAATAGACCGAAATAAAGTATAGAAAATTAANGCGAAATAAAGTATAGAAAATTAAAGCAGATTAACGTAAATTAGTCGTCAACTAAGATACCCATTGTATAAGAAAGGGGAGGGTACGGAGTAGGTAGAAGGAACTCCAGACGCTTCGAGGGTTTCTGACAGTTGTAAGTGAAGAAAAATGCAGCACATGAAAAAACTGGAAGTTATTGAACCAATCTCATTCAAACTACCACGAAAATTTGGTTCCATTTTTGGCTGTTTTAGATAGTATTTCAAGCTTTCCCAATNTTCAGCAATCACTGCAACCATGATATGATAATAACGATGCAAATGCAAAATCATTGAGAAAACAAGCAAAAAAAAAAACAAAAAAAAACACAATAGGCTTCATGTATATACAATGTTCGAAATGTTGCTTTGTCGAATAATAATTCACGAAGGAAATGCTACTCTGATTGTTGGCCATTTCTTTTATCCCCTTTCTGGAAACCTAAACCCATCACTGGAGAATTTTCATTCAAAATGATTATCACAATTTTTTTGTTTTAGTTCAAATCATACCGACAGAATCTAACCGAAAACTAGGGTAATATAATTCTGTACCTATTTTTCATATCGATCACCAACAAATTCACTTCAATTTCCTGCGATAATGCATTCGACCTGAGGTAATAAGCGCAACTAGACAGGAAATGGAGCGATGCATTAAACAAAAGCGCTTCAGATTTTTTGTCGAACGTCTATTCACGAGATTTTGAAGCCCGAATCGTGCCAGTGCACTCGAAAGGGTTCAAATATTACATCTTTTAGATGACGAAAGGAAATTATGTGGAATGTTTGGCTTTATTTTTGAAGTGATTGCAAATTCAAATGCTATTATCTGTTTATGTGATTTACATTCCTTTAGTAAATTGCCTATAATTTATTTGCAATTCACTCGTCAGCTTTTTTTTTCAAAGGCATTGGTGATAATGGCTAAGGGGAATTTTTCAACTTTTGAATTTAGTGCAAATAAAAATTGAAGATTTTTGGTGA